>JAHWFP010154922.1:4910-20574 GCA_023313725.1 Lithobius niger | reverse complement strand
GTGACTGTTATTTTGCCAACTCATCTTATTATTTTGCCAACTGGTTTAAAGAATGCCATTAGTGCTGCTAGTAAAGTACTTTTGAGGGGTCCGCCAAGCTCAGCTAGGGGGTCTGGGGGAACGCTGTAAGCTCCCCCAGAGGGGTCCGGAAGCTGAAGCATTTTACGCTATTTTAGTGCCTGTTTCTAGCATCCAGTGAACACTGAAGCAACAAATTGTCAAGCAAATTTTGGTGATTTTTTTTATTCATATTTTAGGATGGTAAGTTTCGTAAAAATTGTATTGTGACTAAATCAAGTATTTTTTTTAATATTTTTTTTTCCAAATTAAATTAAACCGAGTTCAGTTTAGAATTATATAAACAGGCCATTGACGATTGAGGGTTGACTTAATTGTACATTTTGGACTTTTAGGCTGTAATGAATGACGACGACTCCTGTGTGCAAGCATAGGCAGCAGGTCAGGGGCAGAAAATTTTTTTTTAAATGTACTGTCGAAAGGTGAAATTAATGAAATCTTTTTTTCAGTTGTACCCCAAACAACTATAGGCTTAGAGGTATTATTGTAAAAAAAAAAAAAAGTCACATTTTAAAACAAAAACATGCTCCAGTTTTTAAATAATGGAGCGTCGAAAGACGAAAGAAATGGCGAAACTTTTTACCTCAGTTTTGTCCAAAACAACTTGATGTATTATTGGAGAAGAGCTTCCACATTTGAAATCAACATGCTCCATTTAATTTTTTCCCATTGATTCAGGGGATCTTGGGGACCGGTCATTAGTTATGGCCGTGGAGGTGGGGTAGGAAATGAAAACTTTAATGTAAACCACTAAATTTTCGATGACTTCCCCTTCAAGACCTGAAAAAAACCTTGATTCCTCTCACCCTAAGGTCCAAAAATGATGTGAACAACCCCATGAAAATATTTTACACCCATCTTTGTCGAGATTCTACAAAAGTATGATGAACACACTGTTTGCTTGTATGACCACTTCCTAACATAGTCAAAAAACTAAAATGCAGAAGACGCCAAGAAACCAGGTGCCAAAGCTTTTCTATAAAGTTTTTTTTTTAAACTGTACTTCCAGGAATAGTATTATTAGTTTCAAAACCTTGTGAACCGCACGGGTGGTCTGGGGGGCTTGCCCCCCAGAAGCTGAGCCGTTTTTGGAAATTGTGACTGTTGTAAGTGCCATTTTTGTGGTCCAAATATGACTGTTTTCCATCACCAAAACAATTTTTTCTACCACCAACGTAGGACAAACACAGTCCGGTGTTTTCAACTTTTTTTCCAGTTGGTCAGTGTGTTTTTGACCTCCCCCTTTTGATGGGACCTGAAAAATTTATGACCTCCCTCTTGAGAGGGTCCAAAAACTTCATGACCCCTCCCATCCTCCAGCCTCCCTGGCGATAAATAATTACCGGTCCCGTAGGGTAATTTTTGACCTCATTTCGTGGCCTTTTTTGGGTCACTTTTGTCCTTTAATTCCCATATTAAAGGACAAAATTGACTCTTATCGTCAAATTTTGGACCTTCTAAATTAACAAGTTTTAAACTTTTAACAATTTTCATTTGAAAAATATAGTTGCTTCTGCATTAATACAAATTCAAATTTAGTGGCAATAGGTTAACAGAAAAAGGACATGGGGGACTGGGGGGGGGGGCTTGCCCCCCAGAAGCTGAGCCGTTTTTGGAAATTTTGACTGCTGTAAGTGCCATTTTTGTGGTTCAAAAATGACTTTTTTTTCCAGTTGGTCAGTGTGTTTTAGACCTCCCCCTTTTGATGGGACCTGAAAAAATTATGACCTCTATCTTGAGATGGTCCAAAAACTTCATGACCCCTCCCATCTCCAGCCTCCCCGGCGATAAATAATTACCGATCCCGTAGGGTAATTTTTGGCCTCATTTCGTGGCCTTTGGATCACTTTTGTCCTTTAATATGGGATCTTATGAACTCTTATCGTAAAATTTTGGACCTTCGAAATTAACAAGTTTAAAATTTTTAACAACTTTCATTTGAAAAATGTAGTTGTTTCTGCATTAATACAAATTCAAATTTAGTGGCGATAGGTTAACAGAAAAAGGACAACAGAAAATCAAACAGCTAATTCAATTTTTCCAACTCGGTTTTTGATTTTGCCAACTGTACCCGATTTTCATGAAGTACACAGCTTTAGTTCACGTTACTGTTTTAACTAAAACCAAGGCACTGATTGATGGACTAGCAGACGAACTAGTAAATCAAATAGACAACTGCATTAATTTTTTAGATTTATTTGATATCACAACTTCAGACGGCGATAACTTGCCAGAAGTCCTTACGCAGTATTTGTTTTATGCAGATTTTGTTGATATTTCTGTTTTACCTAAGAAACGTTTTAAATCCTGGCAGTGATGTTGTGTTTTGGTATATTAATATGCCAATAATTTTCTACCCTCCTGAAATACCAGTTACGAGTTGCTCCACGCTAAAACCCCTTCTGAGCGGCACTGTCTAACAGAAAAAGAACTATAGGAAGTAAAATAGCCAACTCAATTTTTTCTTTTGCCAACTGTGTACAATTTTCGCGAAGTTAATTGTTATCACGACTTCTAACTCTGCGGGAATACAGTTTTGTCCACTTTTTGTTTTTATTTTCTACATTATCTGTGATACTTATAAGTTATGGTGGTGACATAGCAAACAAAACGACCAAGTCAATTTTCAATTTCGCCAACTACGCAAATTTTCGCGGAGCTTCTTTTCCCCCACTCCTTACAGCCTAGCAATACAGGGAAGCAACCAGAAATGATCAGGGGCAGCGTTTCACTTACTCCCAAGTTACACAGAAGTGTTGCGAAAACTGATGGAAAAAAATGTATTGTAAACTTTACTTTCAAACTGACGATATGATGATAATAATTAACCAGTACTCAAATTTGCAGTGAAAATGCAGTGAAAATTTGTCCGATTTTGCCAACTCGACAACTCGAATTTGCCAACTGTATGTGTTTCTTGGATGGTTGGGGGGGGGGGGAAGCTCCCCCCATCCCCCTCCCCCCAGTCGCTTCGGCCCTGGTTGTAAGCTTAAAATCCGCGTAACGCGCGTCACGAGTACCTTTCACAGTTCAATCCTCATGCTAGAACAGTTCATTTTCGGGGTGTTCGCAGCGTGACTGGTGGCAGAATCGGCGGTTAACGGGACGACGCGTCCAATTTCTAACGTTAAGCCTTTTCCGTCCAAGAAACTATGGCCCTAGCAGGCGTAGCCTAGCTCTTATCTACAAAGTATTCTCTACAGACGAGCCCCAAACAAGGGTGAAACAGTCTGTCTAGAGATCTTTGTGGGTGAGATCTAATAGATATTAAATGATCAATTGGTAAAAATAGGCCTAAGCCCGGGTGTCAATCATTCAGTTGAATGGGGCCCTAAACTAGCACAAGTTTCAGCTATTTTGCTTGATGAAACCGTATTCGTTTCGCCCTGGACTTTCAACATAATTCTCCCTTGGAAAATCCTACAGTATTATTCTGTAGCGGTACCATGGTTTTGTTCGGCTGAAATCGATCTAGAATTCTCCTTTCGTAATACCCACTGATGTATATTATTCCATATTCCTTGGCAAAAGAACCTGCAAAGCTAATTCTTTAATTCCCCTTCGCAATAATTCGCTGGACTTATGCCCATTAATCCATGGCAAAGACCATCTGGTCTTATTCCTTAATTATTCCTGGCCAAATTCTACTGCACTTGCATCTTCCTTGGCAAATCCTGAGGGATTTTTTCTTTAATTCTATTTCTCAGTGCCGCAATTCTCCTTTGGAATAACGTTTGGAATTTATTCCTGGAGTCTGGTGTTGACCCGATTCTATGGACTTATTCCACGGTCTTCCTTCGCAAAATCCTACTTAAAGTTGTTCTTTAATTAGCACTGCCGGCAGGCCGTGCTTATTGGAGTTCGTTTGCGCACGAGAATTTCAGAAAATTGGACAGGAGGAGTCGGAGGCGGCGGAGCGGCTAACAATGTCAAAATGTTACAATGCTGCAACATGTAACAATAGGCGAGGCGCACAATATCGGATTATAGCTCACTCGAACAAGATGCAACGATGTTGGGTGCCGGGAAACTAACATTGTCGTTGTTTGAGCTAGCTACCTCGTTGTGGAGAATCAAAATTAAATGGTCTTGATTTTTCCTTAAATCTTCAATTTTTAATCCGTACGGCGCGAAGTCTTATATTTTGAGGGCCTCAAATTGGGCGGCCGACATGACTGAATGACTTATTAAATTTTTCAATGCGGGCTTCGGGAAGCCAGTTGAATTGTTTCGGCGGCGATTGTTGCCACGATACTGAAACAATCCAGAATCAACTACTCATCGAGATGACTCATGCTAAATCCATACGCTATGTGTGCCATCAAATAATAATCATGGGACAAACCTTCGGCGGAACCTAAACATAAGTATCCGTTTCTAATGTTCCGTTTTTTCGAAAACAAAAATCGGAGGACAGTGCACACATATAAAATGGAAGCGAAAAAAGCCAACAAATTAACTAAGCAAAAAACGGCTTCGCCGTTTAGAAAAAAACAGAGCTCGTATCTCCCTACTCACAACCCTGAAGGTACACGAATAAAAACTGATTACAGTTTGCTCGAACGCAACGAACTATAATTTGAACTCCAATTCGCAAAACGTAAACTCACAAACACACTCAAAATAGACGCCATAAACAGCAAAACGCTACAAAATTGAAAGATAAAAATGCAAACACAAAATGACCACAAATTATAGTTCGTTGCGTTCGAGTGAACTCTAATCCGTTTTTATTCGTGTACCTTCAGGGCTGTGAGTATGGGGATACGAGCTCTAATGTTTTTTTTTTCTAAGCGGCGAAGCCGTTTTTTCCTCAGTTAATCCTAATCCTTTTTCGTTTCTCATTCAGTTACGGTGCCATGCAAATAGCAATGTATTGATAAAGAGTCGTTTTTTCAATTCCCTTTTTTCCTCCCAACTGTCGTCTTCGACCATTGTGTAACACGGTCGGCCTTTAAACATTATTATTTTTTGCTCCCTTCTATTGTACCTCCTCGTCCCCCCAACCCCTACCGCTTTATTGAGTTCACCGCTACGCTGGCCTTACTTTCGTGCCGAATCGCCCACGAAGCGGACCAATCGGTTGGTAGGATCGTTGCTTTGAACTTTTAACGGCATCGCGGGAATTTATTTGGCCGATTCCGACCATAACGTAACGCCGTTAACGTCTGGACGGGTCACGTTGTCAGTGGTGAGGGTGAGGGAGCGCGAGGGAGACGGGTCGGGGGAGGAGTAGAGGGAGGGAAGACTTGTAGCAAACCAAGATCAGTCCGTCGATTCTTCTCGTAACGAAGGTTGCGATCATTGGCGAGTGACGGCAGAAAAATGGCGACGAGAGAAGAAACAGAAATAAAGTAAACAGTTGGTGAGCCTTTCGTGTCGTGTAAAGGCACTTACCGTGAACCGGGTTCGAACTGGAGAACGCGTTGGGCCCCCCCCCCCCCCCAAATGATTTGCCATGTCGAAATCCGGTCACTTAAACCGAATCAAACGTAATCGCATAAATTGCATAAAATTTGTGGTTTTGCGCCACGTTATTTTTCTAGTGTATGATTCTTGCCGATTCATTCTTGCGACTAAGGGCCGGTTGACGCAACGACTCGCCATCGCTTTCTCGCTGCTACAAGCTAAAAATCGTCTGAAATTCCAATATGGCGGCGGTTTTAGCTCTGCCGAATGGCCACGAAAACAGCCACTGATGAGAGTTCAGAAATGATTGGGAAAAATCGTTATATCAGGTGGAATTCTTTATCTAGACACACGCTAGTGTGTCGTGCCTAGTTAGGCAACAAACATCACAACAAACATCACATTAATTCAATTGTCGAGGTTGTAAACCATTGTAGCGCGACGCCGTAGCGTCAGTGTCTAATATCCTGAAGCATAGTTGAGCACATTTCAGCTCCTTGAGGAAAAATAATAATGCGGTACAAAAGCTTAAATTGTGTTGCAATCGAGAGCAATGACCCCCCCTGACAAAAATTAACTCGTGTAGGAATGCAAGCTAAGCTGCTTTCAATGCAAAATCTTACCCTCAATAACGTTGTAAATGCGTTACTAGTTACTAGGTAGCTAGTCCGCTCATCCCCATGTTAATTTCCATAGGGTGATTATTCATCGATACCGAGATAACGGGAAGGCTTCCAGCTATGCAATTGGACGAATGGCTGCAGTATGATACCAACTGCGTGCCTTTTATGGTTTGGAGCCTGGTGGTGTAACTTGGAAGGCGTGGGATGTCGCGTAAGTACGAAAATATCGGTATAACCATTGTTACTGTCGGCATCGTCTCTCATTGGACGGCCGAAGTTCGGACAATGACAACGTGTATACTCACGTGCGTGCCTATACATACACTAGTGTATCACGATAAATCTAAACAACGTTGACAAAGAAATTGTATTCACATCCAATTCACGAAAAATAAATAAACTAAACAAAGCAAAATAAACAAAGCCAAAAACTGGTAGAGAGGCCACCAAGTTGAGAGTGGTTCAGCCCTTCAAAGGAGTGATATCAACACACCAAAACTAACTAAATAAAACAACTTACAACAAAACTAAAACCGAACCAAAAGCCTATAAAGACGTGACTAAGTTGGGAATCGTTCGGCCTTTAAGAAAAAGGTAGTAGCAAAGTGTTAAAAACCAATTTCTTGTTGACGTGGCACTTTATTTCTCATCTGCACGGTAGTGGAGTTGAGTCTAATACACAATTTCAAAAAAAGGACTAATATCATATCAAAAACCGAAACTAGTAAAAGGGGCCGTCAAGTTCCGAAGTTCCGCCAAGTCGCGCCGACTAATAGTTCGAAGGTTAAATGAAAATTAGAACATTGCTACTTTCGGTAGCAATGTTCAAGTTTCCATTTAACGTCCAAAGTATTATTCGGTGCGATTAAGTTGGCGAATGTTTTGGTGTGTTGATATCACTCCTTTGAAGGGCCGAACCATTCGGAACTTAGCGGCCCATTTTACCAGTTTTGGTTTTTGATATGATATCATCTTAATGTCACTGATTGCACGTCAGCAAACATTTATTTACTCACACAATGTCGAATTTCGCTAATTCGGGAAGCGTTGTTGCCACGGCAACGGCGCCTTTGCCATCGCGATTAAATTCTAGCCGCGAGAATGCAAAGGCGAGTCGGTGCCTAAACGCGCTCTTACTTTTACATTATTTTCACCGAATTATATCGCTTTCTTATCCTAACCTCATTTCATGGAACCAACCTTAAACACGCGTAGAGAAATAAAAATCAATTTAATTTTCATGTTACTGTTTGTAATGCAGCTACCAAACACTTTGTAATGCTTAAATTTTTTTTTATTATTTTCTCGATAATACCAGAGAGGAAATGTAGGGGGGGGGGGGGTGGAAATGGAGGTAGATATTTCCGACCTAGTCTTGTTTAGTCTGAAAATTATGAAGCCTTTTTTAATGGCTATTTTCTCCTTTTTTTTACCGTTTTGGGTATAGTTTCGACTTGTCTCGTGGCATTTAAGTTGAGGGCCGTTTTTCCGACTTAGACCTTTGTCTGGGGGGGGGGGTTTGGGAGCACTATACACTTACAAATTAAAACACTTGTTTAAAGGTACATGCCTCTTACTTCATACGCGTGTAACTGTAGCAAAGGCATTCACTTTCCTTTTTTTTTCTAGTGAGAAACGATTTTTCGACATTCACTCTGACCTATGTAAACTTTACAAAGCTATTTCCGCGCAGGATGCTCGAATGTCCTTTTAACATTTCAAATTTTTAAGTTGCCTTGGAATATATTTAATAAAGGTGTTTTAATGTGCAAGTACGTATCGCTTTGTGTAAGGATTGGTTTTCCCAAAGCAAAACTTCTTAGGGATTCCCGCCAAGCTTTTTCGCTGTTTAAATCCGTGATATCAAACGCCAAATTAATTCCGCAGAGCAATAAATAGTTCGAAGGTTAAATGAAAAATCTGAAAATTGCTTACTGACTTTCAAGTGCATTATTGGCCTGCTTCAACCGGCCAATAAGGTTGATGCAAATCCTTAAAAAGGGACATTCCTCCCAGAGCCATTTTTCTCGCACCTCCACATCAAGTACGGCCCCAAAGGTCTATTTACTTACCGTAAGTCTTTCCCTTGCTAAAAATCCGTTTTAAAATGTGGCGTTCAAGAGATTTTCTGTTGAATATTGGGGAACTAAATTTTCTGTATCCTATAGGTATATGATTCTTTGTGCGCCTATATTAACCATGAAGTTTCATCTGTGTTTGCACATGTACTAATTTTAATCGTTTGCTGATGATTGCTATGAGATCAAAAATGTAAAAGACTAATGCGGTAAAATTTAGAATTAATTATGCCAATAGATCGCCGAAGAAAAATTACAATATACTATCCTAAAAAATTATAAATTGTGATGTTAAAATACGAAAAATCATTTCGGTTTGTGACGACACACTCTTTAACTTGATGCTGTTTCGTATAGTATTCCCAAAGCCAATTGAGATATTTCAGTTGACCTTGGCGATGGTAAGATGCGCGGCGGCGATCTGCGCGTGGCTGTTACAAGGCAGGCGGAATGTGCCTTTAACAATTTTTGTTTTGAGGAGATATCACAAAAAGGTTGCAGTTTTCCCCCCTAGCAGTTGAGAGATGTAATGCCTAATAACCAGTGATTAGGTCCCATTTTTTTTTGGCGGGGGAAGGTTGTGGAAACTTAAAATCTTGAAAACGAGATATCTATTAGAATTTTTGAAGAAGCATTTATTTAAGACGTGCATCTAGTAAGACGTTTAGATTTCTTAAGAATTCCTTAGCTTAATGATTAATGAGTGATAACAGGGCAACAAAGCCAATAAATTCCACCAATCTACTATACCCCAATTTTTTCAGCCGGCCCCCCCCCCCAATATTTTCCACTCTCTTTTTCACCTCCAACGGCATCCACAACACCTCTAGATCTGGGACTAAAAACCCCAATGTGGCAACACTGTTTTTTAAGTGATTTGAATCGGTGATTTGAAGGAGTCTTCTGGTAAGGAAAGTCTTCACAAATACAATTGCTGTCTGGGTAGTAAATTTTTTAATTCATTGCCTACCGATATTAAAAAGCGGGCTGAATAAAATAAATAAAATAAAATACAAAATAAATAAAAAATTTGTGTAAGTGGTTATTAGATCAAAACCCTATGAACTTAGCAATGCTATTTAGCATTGTGTGTTAATACTGACAACTTTTCTTATTTGGTTGCAATGTTTCCTGGTTCTAGCCTTCGTCGGGCTGATGTCCAGAAATGGTTAACGCTCGCTGAAACCCGATGAACCATTTGTATCAGTGGCGTAACTAGAGGTTTTGTAGTGAGGGGGGCAACAGTAAGCATTTAGCCGAATGGTGTGGAGGGAGAACCGAATAAGAGCCCCGGAAGCTGATGCATTTTTGCTATTTTCCGGCATTTTCTGGCCTTGTAAAGTACCGTTGGAAACATTTTTATAAAACCAGCTTTGCTGATGCATTATACGCATAAAAAAAAATTTGTAATGTAAATCTTTCAGTTTTTCATACTAGATACTTATTTTTTAAACACTGATACTTTGTTGGGAATTTTAAGCAAAATATGGAGTTAGTAATTCTTACTGTTTATCTTTATTGATTTTCGTATTTCTATTTTGTTACCTGGTTATTTTAGTGATTTAAAGGAGAAACAGAAGAATTAGTATAAATTAGCTAAGATGAAAGTTGCGTCATTGACCTTAAAATGCAGCCATCTGACGGCAAATAATTTTTCAGCTATGGAAAAAGTGACTTGGCCAATTTGCCGAATAAGCTTTCAAAATCTCACGGAGGGGGCGAATCGCCCCCCGGGGCCCCCCCCCCCCCTCACTAGTTACGCCACTGATTTGTATATTTTTATTGTTTTGTCACTTATTGTACAAATTGTGTCGTATCGACTTTCTTTTAAGTCACAAACTGAACGTTTTGTTTCTTTACACTACACAACGGAGAATTAGTTGTTGCTTTCATGGTGATTATTTTTTTTAACCTGATTAACCCGATTTACGATTTTTATTGAATAAGATCGCAAATCGGTAAAGGTAAAAAAAATTCATTTTTGCGTTAGGAGTAATGTACATGCGGTATTTATATTTTCGTATTTATTTTAATTTTTTTTTGCAATTATTTTTACTGGGAAAATGTTTTTTCCTAACTACGGATAATGAACATTTTTTTAGGGGTTTCTAGCGGGGGGGGCCGTGATTTCGGCGGCAAACGCTTTCCGACATCTGGCAACACTTCCTACAAAAAAAAACATTCCTTTTGTAGGCCAGTCCGCTCCTTGAGTTCAAACAGTAGCTTCACCACGTGCGTCAGCATTCCCCAATATGTTGTTCCATTTTAGCAGACTTAACACGCATGCCGTTCAAACTCTAATAATAGTGTTGTTGGTGGTAGGTCTAGCTGGGAGCACCCATTGACTTATGCGTCCACCCCTACGCTGCCGAGTCGATTCGCCCGCCGAGCACGGGATTCCACCGTACGGCATTGGCCGGGTAGGCATCGGGCTTGGAAGCCCAGTTGTGTTGGCAGCTCTGGACTAAACGCGGGTGCCTGTGCGCGCGTCTTCCGACGGTTAGTTTCCAACCGGTCGCACTGCCGTCACCACCTCAACAACACTTGGGCACTGACTGACTGGTTAAGTTGGGTTTTGTTGACAGTGTCGCCACCTTGTCGGTCAGTGAGAATTCGGTGAGCGGATAGTGCGACTCCTACGGGTTGACAACAACTTCGGGACTGGAAGGTAAGAGAAATTTCTGTATTTTGTTTTGACGCTTGCGTTTGGTGTGAATGTTTGAGTTTGGAGGTAGGTTTGGTGTTTCTAAACCTGGAAATGCTGGAAGCTTTAAGAAAAATGTTTTTTTTTCCTCCTTCAAACATCATGAAAACCGGTTTTTTTTTCCTGTAAAAACCACAGAAAATCTTTTTTTTTTTCTCTTTTAGAATTAAGGGCAAAAATAGCGAAGTGAAATAAACATTGGGAAAAATATAATTAGACTAAAAATTCTAAGTTGCTTTAACTTTTAACTTTATTAAAATGTAAAATCGCCCCAGGTGGGCATTACGTGACCTACAGCTGTGTACATGTATGAGCAGTTAAAATTTAAGATAGAAAGTTACAAAAATAAATTTGTTGGGAGAAAAAATAATAATGTGAAATCACAGCATGCAGGATCATAGCCTGACTTTACATGTATTGCTTTTGAAATATTTCAAAATTTAGTATTGTCAAGGATTGACAATTTATTTCCAGACATGAAGATTTGAAACAATTTTATGCTTCAATTTCTCACTAGTGTGATTGTTTTGGTTTCGAAATAGATTGGAGAGCTGAAATCCTGGAAACAGGAAGCCTCGGGAAGAATTTTGTTTTCTCAAACATTCAGAGAAAACTCACGGGAATTGGATAAGATATTGATGTATAAATTTAAAATAACATTCAGATAACTTTTTTTAAATGCTATACATGGTATCGACGTCGGCAAATGGTAAAATTTACCATTTTATAAATGCGTAAAAATGTTTTAAAAAATTGTGTGGATTCTGTCACTGGCGTAAATTGAATTTCGGCGGTGTGGTTTCAAAACTAGATGGAACCTTGGCTTTTTTTTTTAATACGGAGTAAAATTATAATTAGGTAGTAGTGGATATCGATATAACTAAGTAAAAATGCTGACACAAAGTCACCGTTGTAAAAATAGCACAACGTGGTTTTTGTGCTGTAAACAACTTCGAGGTGTGAACTTGTGACATTTTGTTTGGGTGTAGTTTTTTCGCTTTATTGTGATTGGGTTTGAATGTGTTCCGTGTGTCGAAACTAGCTCGAAAAATTATGTTTATGTTTGAAAATTAACTTGGCAACAACAGTGTACTGAATTACAAAAAAACTCAATTTTAAATGAATGTTATGAACCTAACGCATCGTTGTTTGAGTACTTTTTTTTTTATTGTTATTTCCGTATCCAACCAATCCGCACCACAACGAAACCCGTATGTGGGTGTGCAGTAATCTAATGAAACACACAACGGACCGAAAAACCGACTTACACAAAATACACACAACTGTTAAAGAGGGTTTCCGCCTAGATGGAGAACCTGGAAAACTCGGAGAAACGATGTTTGAAACTCAGGGAAATATCGTGGAATTTTCTGACTTTTTTTACAAAAAAAAAAAAAACAAAGCCACACTTTTAGATGTAGGCTAATTCGGGCTACTCTTTTACACTCTGTCAGTCGTACATACAAGTAAAACTGTTACAATGTGTAAAAAAAAATGTCCTTTCCAAAAATTACGGTAAATAGTCGGGAAATTAACCTTAACCACTCTGGAAAACCTGGAAACTTCAGGGAAATTATTTCAGTATTTTGGTTGGATCCCTGTTAAACGATTACAATTACTTTTACAAAGAATAACAAGGTAAAGCAAATATTAAGAAATAAATAAAATCAAACTAACAAATTATAAAAGTCAGGTGTAAACTGGTGCGCAAATTCCAGTACTCATTATTAAAGCAACAAGATTTCTTTTTAAATCCTTGTAGCTGCAGACATTTCAAAACGTTTTCGCGCTTCTGTAAAAAAAATATCGGTAAATAATATCAAGAATGTCTATGATCGGGGAGGAGAATTTGTGACTGAGACGCAAACCGAAACCGTCTCTGAAACCGTCTTAGATTGATTCCAATTAATTCCGTCTAAGTTTATAGAGGGCGCCATGAGTTTTATGTGGAAATTTCTCCTCAGTTTTCAGCCTAAAATTATATTAAACTAAACTAGCTTGTATTTAATTATTATTTAGTTTATGCTTAGTTATAATTTAGTTTACTTTAGATTTGGGGTGAAAAATGAGCAAAGATTTCCAGATGGAACACGTGGCGCCCTCTAAAAACTCGGACGGAACTAACAGGAATGAATGTCACACGTTTCAATATGGACTTTTTAGAGTTAGAAATTCTCCTCCCCAACCTTAAAAATTCTTGATACAATTTATCACGTTTTTCATAAAATTAATTTTTAGCCGTTATTGGTAATAAGCGGTTTTTTTTGTTTGTTTAGTAGGGTGAATTTTGGTGTCTTTAAAATCTCTTCCCTGAGTGCCCTCATTGTAAAAATGTTGTTGAGTATCCCATAATAATCGTCGTGACGGAAAGGTCAAAATTAAAGGGGCATACCTACTCACACTATTCGAGCATCCTGCGCTCGACTGAATAGGAAAATGCATGCCTTTGCAACATTTAAACGCGTCTGAGGTAATGGTAATGTTTACACCGGATGTTCTGAAACCTGGAAATTCTGGGAGTGAAGAGATTTTTTTTTTTAATTAAGGAAAAAGTCGTTGTTTTGGAGACGATCGTGAATTTCGTTGGGTTTCGATGCGTCCACAGCATAACATAGAAATGTCCGAAACATAAATACAAATTTATTCTTCGATCAGGTGAATTTAGATAATGGATGTACAGCTTGGGCTTTCTCCGCAAACGATTAACCCTTTTCTAGCCACGCTTGCTCGTCTAGCGCGGGTCTCCTGTGACACCACACAAACCTCGCAGTGCGCGTTGGGAAAATTTGCGTTATGTTCCTTGCTAACTGAGTAACCGTTTGGAATAAAATGGGTAACAATTTTTTTTCCACACTCGAAGCAGGTTGCGTGATAAGTGCTTTTCAGTACATCCACTCCACTTTCTCAAGATTTCCCAATATAAACAAATATTTCCCTCAACTGACGGAAAGCCAATTTGGTTGAGTGGTAAATATTTGCATCTGTTTTTCCCCTTAATTGTCACAAAATCTTTCCCTTTACCCCTCACACACAAACACATAAACGTGACAAATTTCAAACAAAATATTGCGGTTATTTTCTGACATTACCAGTGAGTAAAAACAATCTTAATTCCCTGGAATTTGAGTTCAATTATAGTTCGTTTCGTTCAGTTGAAATCTAATCCTTTTTTTTTTAATTTGTGTACCTTCACAGCTGTGAGTTCCATGGGGATATGAGCTTTTTTCCTAAATGGCGAAGCTGTTTTTTGTTCAGTTATTCATTTCCACAAATTATTAAATAAAAACTAAAAAAAAAATTACATTTTAATCCAGGCAAATTGTTAAATATGCATAAAAGAAAAGTATTTATTTGACATCATGAATTTAACATTTTCGGTTATATTTATTTTGTTTGGGAGTCGGTAGATTGGAAGATGAAAAAGTGCCCAAAGAGTGGACTACATACCGTTTATTTGGGATAATCGAAACTCGTAATTGAAATTATGAATCTCCCTATTTCCCTGTCTTTAATTTTTCTTCTAATTAAAGATCGTTTAAATTAAAGTTGTCCTGGAATTAAAAGTAATATTCCTACTGCATCGGTCATCCGATGTTATTTTTATGTAAGTTATTTAATTATAAACTACAATTGTGTTACAGACGACATTGATAACACTAAAACTTAAATCTTGTTAGGATTTATTTTTCTGACTACACACATGAGTCAAAAAACGTTTGATCTTTTCCAAACTTCATTCGCAAAAATAGTTTAAAAACTGAAAAAAACTCAAAAAATCGATAAATTAAAATTTATTCGTTAAACTCGTATAGCCTCTTTACCGCTGGAGTCGTCTGCTACCGACTCCGGCACTTACTAGTAAAATCATGTCTAACAAAAAAGCCTAAACAACAGTAGTGTACTAGTGCACATATTTTTATTATTACAGTATTTTTTTACGTATTACTGACGATATCTGCTAGTTTAATTTTTTTTTTCTTTTTTGTGCGTATGTCTTTATCAACATTTCATCCGATCTTGCGTAAAGTGCTCCTGTTGGAAAGACTCAGACACCAAGAAACAATACACAAAATTGTTTTCCCCACTTTGGGAACGAAATGTCCGGGGACGAAAAGTGCGAACAACAATAAAAATGAGGTTTAGGCCTACTTAATACGAAATATCAATGCTGAAGCAAACGAAACTAATAAAGGCAGGGTGACGAAATGAGATAGGGGCTAGTTATTGCTGAGCCAAGCAGCCTAGAGAGAAACATCGTAAACATTGTAAAACTAAACATCGTACATCGAAATTACTTCGTAAATCGAAAATCGGAAACCTAAATCGAAATCGAAACCGTAAATCGAACTTACTTCGGAGAACCGTTTTGCGGAAAGAAAAAACAAAAATTATCTTACAGAATGCCACTTGTGGTCTTACGAAATCGATGATAATTTGTGTGTTTTGGCACGCAACTCCTTTCCAGGAAATTTCCTTCGGCCTTCAGTCGCACAGTAGGCGAAAGTTCATGTCATGTAGGGACAGATTGGCAGGACCGCTAGGTGATCGTCAAGAACACTGGATGCGCTAATTACGGGCAGAGAATTCTGCTGTAACTCAGTGGACCTTGCCTGACTGACTGACCTTTCTCTCAGTTCGCCTGACCTCGCCCAGGGAAGAGCAAGGGAGTGGGATGGGCTAAGTGCCCCCCTGCAAGAACCGATAGGTAAAATTTGGCAAAAGTAGACATAGCTCTTTAAATGGTTTTGGGGCACAATACTGCTGAAACTGAT
>JAHWFP010154921.1:0-37785 GCA_023313725.1 Lithobius niger | reverse complement strand
TTTTTTGGGTTCGAATTTTTCGCTTATACCTTTTACAACTGGTCCTCAATTTTTAGGACTCATTTTAAAGATATAACGAAATGCCAACACCCACACCCCCTCCTCCACCTCTAACGGGCTTCTTGTCTTTAGTCACGACCTATGATGGGAGCGAAGGGAGCGATTATCCGGGATTAGAGGAATTTATGGACTTGGTCCGCAATGCAAGTGCAGTAGCTGGTTGGGCTGATGACTTCACAAAGCTAACAATTATAAGAAACAAACTTAGGGGGGCGGCAGCGGCCTTCTGCCGTGATAACACCCTCAGTCAAGCAGGCCACAACGGTGGATGAGCTGGAAAAAATGCTGAAAGATAGATTCAAATCTGATGTACCTCGAAGCATCATGTTGAATAGATTCATGTTGTTGAAGCAGGAAGAGACAGAACATGTCCGAACGTGGGCAACTCTTATAAGGCGTGAGGGCCGTGAAATATTGCAACAATCAGCGACCGTACCTCCAAACGCAACACCCGGGGAGGCCAAGGCCGATGCAGACGCAGCGAAATGGGCAAATACATCTATCATTTTAGCACAATTTTGTACGGGTTCACATGAAGGCATTAGGCAACATTTGGTGTCCAAAAACCCTTCCAGCATTGTGCATGCAATAGACTATGTGGTTATTGAAGAAAACGTAATACAGGTAGGAAAGAAATCCTCAATTGCAAGAATAAAGGGGATTACCACAGATGCAGAGGTCCCACCAAAACCTCCACCAGACGACAGTGTTTTGATACGCATAAATAAATTGGAGAAACAGCTTGCAGAATGTCTACACCCCTAATATTTCCCAAAGAAGCTGCCGAGGCCCCAGCAGTGACTCAAACTGGCGTACAAGATCACCCTCCTCAGTTTGTGATGGAACCACCACCAGTCGGTTTCCAACCATATGAATTAGCAGCCCAGCGGCCGATGCTGCGTGCACAACAACAATGCACGCTACATTTCTTCCCACCACAAATGTGTTTTGAACAGCCACGCATGCAAACACAAATTGTTTGCTTCTACTACGGCAAAAGAAATCATTATTCCTTCGACTGTAGACTTTGTGCTCGACACGCTAACCAGCAAGAGCAACCTCTCACGTTAGACATCAGCCGTCCCGAACCACGAAACGTCTCTACAAAAAGCAATGGGCGACAATGGATGCAGTGTCAGCCAAGTAGACCACCAATGGCCCGACCAATGTTACTCAGTACGTCCCGCAACGTGATACACGGGAGGAAAAACTTAGCAAGGAAAACTAATCACCAGACCTCGAGCAGAGAGTCGACAGAGGTCTGCATTTTCAAGTATTAAGACTCAAACTTACATAAACTCATCTGTAAAAACTGCAGGTACTCTAGTCAACTTGCCGAAATTACCATTCATTCTGTGCACAATAAACAAGACATCTTATAAAATACTTATCGACACAGGATCTCAACTTAACTTGGTCGATGGACGAGTGGTAAAGAAATTAATTGGCAAAGCATGCGCACTAAAGAAGCTTCCGATAAAGATAGTGGCGAAAACGGTCGCAAATGCACCTTATCCTTTGAAAGCAAAATTCAAGCTGGAAATTGGTCTAGGACCACATATTTTTTCCCTCATATTCTCTGCCATTATCCAATGACCATGATTTATTATTGGGAGTGGGTTCATTTAGAGAATTAGGCTTCAGTTACTTTGCCAATGAGCGATGTATGCACTCACGCAAGCATAATCTCATTATCAACGAAATAGGTCACACTAAACAACCATTTGGAGCAGGCCTCACTGTGACCAGCACCATTGCTTCAGAACAACAAGGGGCGTTTAAAGGCACATGTCTCTCTACCACCCGGTGGGTGTGAGCAGGTCAAGGTGGACATAGCAGACTCACTAAATAAGGAGCACAGCATTTGTGACCTGCTACCCCGCAAAGATCGACTGCATAAGATTCGGGCAACAGCTGCAGTCACATCTCTCCAGGACATTCAGTATAGTGTTACCCATATCAATGTATCTGATAAACGCAGGTGTCTGCGAAAAGGAACCCTGATAGGACACTGAATGGATATAGAGGCACAAGATATTTTTTCTAGCCACTGTGACAGCAACTGGATACCTCCATTTAACGCATCTCAACTTCAGTTAAACCACCTGCGAGATGTAGCTAAACAAGCTATTTGTGATTTCTTCTCGGAATACCCAGATGTTTTTACCTTGCGCTACACAGACATAAACTCAACCAAAATACCTCCAGTTAAAATCGAATTGACAACTAAGGAACCAATATTTGTACGCCCGTATCCTTGCCCTCAGAAACATGAGGCGGAAATGATGAAAAAGTTAAAGGTACTCGTAGATGCAGGGATTATTTCACGCTACGTCTCACCCTACAACGTGCTTTGTCTTCTCGCTCCCAAGAAAAATGGAAAGCTTTGTCTGGTGATTAAGTACCGGGCTCTTAATAAACACGTGGTGCTCCCAAAATTTCCTCTGCCATTTATCAACGTTTTGATTCAAGCAGTGGAAGGAAAAACCGTGTTTTCAACATTGGATTTATTCAGGGGCTATTTCCAAGTGCCGGTACATGAGGAATCGAAGCGCTGTTTAGCATTCTCCATAGCCGGTTTCCACACAAATCAGTGTACTGTAACAGGCTGCCAATGGGTGTAGCTTCAGCGGCACCCGAATTCAGTAAAATCGTCAGTAACTCCCTGAGGGACCTCATAGGCAAATCTGCAATTTGCTGGTTTCTAGTGTTGACATTTCGACACGCGTAAAGGATCTACGCGAAGTATTACAACACTTCCGCCAGGCAGGTCTTAAAGTTATGGCATCTAAATGCGTGCTGGCAGCCAGTAAAGTTCTTTTTCTCGGCCATGAAATCTCAGAGGGAAGAATACAACCAAATGAAGCAAAAATTAGAACATTCAGGGACTCCCCCAGACTTACTACTAAAACTGCAGTCCGCCAATTTTTAAGCTTATTAAAGTTCTATCGCAAATTTGTGCAGTCCTGTAGTCAAATTTGCAGTCCTTTATACCACCTGACTCGAAAGGACACACCTTTTGTATGGTAGGTGCAATGTGAAGCAGCTTTCGTTGAATTAAAGACTGCGTTAACAACCGCACCCACTTTGGCGTTACCCAATTTCGACAAACCATTCTTTTGTGTTCGGATGCCTTCGTCAATCGGTTTAGGAGGCACCCTTGAACAAGAAATTGATGGGCAGTGACATCCCATTGCATATGCTTCGAGACGTCTCCGAGGGAGTTAGCGTAATTACGACACACTTCGGCGTGAAGCGCTCGCAGTGCTTTTTGCAGTAAAATCATTCGAGTATTACCTAGCAGATCGCCATTTTACCCTCGTCGTGGATCATCAGCCTTTAAAATTTCTATCAGACAAACGTTACACAGAACCAATGTTGGCCGGATGGCGAGTAACCCTGGCAAGCTATAATTTTTTCATAGAATACAAAGCAGGAAGGACGAACAGAGCCGACCCTTTAACCAGAAATTTGGCATCGCAAGACTGTACAACCAAGGTATCAACTGCAAGCCTAGAGGACGGAGGATTGATGATGTCCATTAACGAATTGCAAATCCGAGGCTGGACCACGAATCTAGTAAGGGACTGTCAACTGCAGGACGAAACAGCCAAAGCGCTAATGGACCATTTTGAAAAGAAGCCAAGCAACACTAGGTTCGCTTCGCTTCCTATTGGGCAATTTTTTATTAGCCCTGAAGACAACCTTTTGTATAGGCAGCTAACAACCAAGGAATGCAGGGAGGAAAACAGACTTTATGATCAACCGTATGTGCCAAATAAATTACGTCATGTGTTACTACACGACTGCATGAAGGCATTTTTGGTGACCATTTGGGTTATGAAAAACTCGTCAGGAAATTAGAGCAATATTATTATTGGGTGGGTTGACGAGCAAACGCCATGCGTTTCTACAAATCATGTGTTCAATGTCAACGCAGAAGGAGGCCAAAGGCCAAAGCGGTTTTACAACCCACACCCCTACCCAGTAGGCCGTGGCAAATTGTAAATATTGATGTTTTCGGACCGACAGTACTATCAAGAAAAAAGAATAAGTATATTTTGGTAATAGTCGATTCTCTCACCAGTTTTTGCGAGGCGTATGCTATGCCTGACCAAAAGGCTGACACAATTGTAGATATACTATGCAAGAAATTTTTTCCGAGGTACTCTATACCACCTACAATTCATAACGACCAAGGATCAAATTTTGTAAAAATATTTTTTCTGATATGTGCACCAAGTTGGGCATAAGATGGACTAGAACATCTCCTTATCATGCTTCGGCCAATGGTATTGTTGAACTTAGCAGCTTAGTAGCAGTTCTCAGCCACCTTTGTCAGGAAGATGAATATCTCAATTTAGCTTTGTTTGCCACACACACTGTGGTACACGCATCAAAAGGTGAAAGCCCGTACTACCTGCTATACGCAACAGAATGTTCTTTACTGCTCGATTTGTTAAAGGCGGATCACCAACCTATTTACAACACCGAGGATTACGTGGTCACAATTACCAGCAAAATGCAGACAGTTTTCCTATTCGCCAGATGAAAATTAAAGAAGTCGTCTTCTAAACAAATAGAATGCAGCAAGGGAAAAGCAAAGGCCATGAAGATTGCAGTGAGTAGCTTAGTGCTTTTGTTTACACCGAAAATTGGCAAGAACCAGAATAAAAAGTTTCATCGTTGGAGGGGTCCATACCGAGTCATGCGACAAACCTCACCAGTCAAGTTGGAAATTCAATTGATGTCAGGAAGAGGCGACAAACAGATAGTACACGTCAACAGGATTAAACTAAATCTATCGCCGGAACCTTTTCCACAATGGGAATGCTCAGAGGCAGACAGCTCGTCACAGGACATCTCCGAGACAGGGAACACGGAAATAAACAGTGGCAGTCATGACCCCTCTTTTCATGAGACTGACATTATTCGGTCAAGATCAACAGAGCAGCCTCTATTACGACGAAACCCCAGGAGGAAAGCCGAGAAGCAGCAACTGCTAGCAAAACCGATTTATAGGCCTACCCGACGACAGCTTACACGGCCGGCTAGTCTTGGAAATAAACAAACAAGCACCCATTCCTCCAAGTTATATTTAGCAACAGACGAAGATCAGTTGTGTCTGCTTCAACTTAATCATCCACCCCCTCCGCCACCACCCTCTGTTTTTAATAGAACGTCACGTCGGCCTGGACTAAGAGCACCTACTCTTTTGCTTACACCAAACAGATATGCACCATCACTAATAAAAAGCAACAAGGGATCGTTCGGACGAAACGCGAATACATGATTAATGTTTCAAGACGAAATTTGTCTATTTCCGGAGCACGGCCAACCAGCACGCAAACAGAAGTGACTTCGCAAGTATCAGCACCACTCATTCAGCCCCTGCAACCACCCGACGACGCTCTGGGAGAACACGAACCTAAAAATCAACAACAACATCAAGACACGTTGCATGCACCTAACACATGCAAATTATTGTCGCAACAGTACACGTAGGCATTCTCACTATCCTTGTTATTTTCAGATGATGACGACACTTTCACTAGACAGAAGCTACTATCACGAAAAGCACAAAGTAAAGACACGGTGCTGTCTTTGACGACACACCAAGGGTCTAGTGACAATATAACATCGGCACATGAAATACGCTCCTCACAGGAACACATGTCTAACTTTAATTTACCTACTGGAGAGGGACATTAGCAAGAACACGTCGCACGCAACGATACAATCTCGCTAGCAGATCCACACTGTCAACACGACGATCGGAAGTAGTGGCCAACGTATCCATTGCCGCATAGCATTAGTCAGTGTGCGCAGATAATACATCGCAGCACGGTGTTAGCCAAGTCACCTCACGAGGAAAACTACAGTAGCAAATTAGTGATTGGGACCGTTGGATAGCGTCTCTGCTTAACATCACTACCAAGGGATACAGGAAGAGGCGATGTGAAACGGTAGAGCTGATCTCACCATTTTTTATTTTATTATTTACCGTTTTCATTTACAACTACACAGCAACCTTTCCGGATTTCACTAATTCTGTAATGCACCCTCGTCAAACGGATGCTATAAATCAAGATAAGTGGAGGAGCGAGGAAATAGGCACGGTTTCATATCCCCTAACATCCTCGAAAGCCAAACGTACAAACAACAACAATAAGTATTTCGGCAATTTGTGCTCCTCTAAACGAAGAAATAAAACAAAAACAAAATAGTCAGACCAAGGAGAAGGAAAATAACGAGAACATAATGTTAATATTAGGGCATGACAGAAAACCGTGCTGATCGGGAAAAAAACGAAGCAGAAGTAAGGCAAAGGGGAGATCTCTCAGATAAGAAATGAGGATGCGAAATGGCGATATGTGGCTAGCATACTATTATACTGCGAAAATTATACTACATTTTTTTTTCACGTGATGTACTTATTACAAATTACCGTTATGCATGCGTTAGACAGCAGAGCTCATGCCCATTCTATTTGTCTTTGCAGTAAAATGGCGCTAAGCCCTGCAATAATTTTTATGGCTTTGCATGCATTACTGCATTCGACAGAAACGTTTGACTTCCCAGTTATACACCTCACCGAATCTCAGGCCAGACGTAGGCTATACTCTGTGGAAATTTGCGATTGGAGTGGCGGAAAGAAGGCATGTATTTTTTCTGAACTCCCGCCCATCCTCCCTTTTCCCAAGAATTTTTACGGTCTACGTTCATGCGAACACTGTGCTGTAAGCTGGAAATCCAATATTGTGTTACCTGACAGATCACTTGTCCAACCTACTTTATTTTTGATGCAACACATATTAAACGAACAGGGCACAAAATATCTTTCAGATTGCATACATGCAGATGGCAGAGAATGCTTTTGCACCAGCAACACGTTATGCGACGGTGGTCAACGATTCGTCAACATTATAACTGTCTATCCGGGGTAGAATGTTTCTGCGCAACAAAGAACACATCCACATTCCCTGCAGTTTATGTAGCTTCTAAAATTTTACGAACCTCCCGATTCTGTCTTACAAAGTCTGTTTAGCAACTTTACCTTCTTATGTGACTATAGCAAGGACGAGAAGAGTGTTGTTACAGACGGATGTTGAAAGGTTATTTCGAAATAAGCAAGGAGAAATAAAACTACAAATGCTGACTTTAACCTTCGAGGAATTTGGTACAGCGATTCTGAGGAAGGCTGAGCTGGAATATATTACTAAGCTCCAGTCTCTACAGCTACAAATTCCGAACGAAATGACAATGAGTTCCGGATTATTAAAGGTCATTTTAGTAAAGAAATTTGGCGACGTTTTACAGGTAACTTTTGAACTACAAGGTAGAACTTATTGTGCTAGACTATCATGTGTTTTCTGCTTTAAAGCAATATATTTTTTCCACTGCCTTCCTCTGCAAATCAAGACAATCGTTTATTTTTTAGGCTTCGGTCTCTTACTACGGAAGGTACGGAAAATCGTTCAAAGTGTGGGCTCAAAAACTGGCGGTCTAAACAGGCTTTATGGTACATAAAAATATTTGTCTGCCTATTACTCTCGATCCTCATGGGACTCGTATCATTCGGATTCCTGATTTATTGGAGTGCTAAGGGTTTGATGCGTTTTCCACTCATCCTCGCATATATCACAGGGCGACGAATTGTCCATATTTACTTGGACATTGTTTAAAGGACGGAGCGACTTACCCGTATGGCAGACGAGCCGATATACGTCACCATGGCAGTATTGTGTATGGTTCTTGTCATATCACCCACTACTGCTACTGACCTAACAGACTGCTCGGAACATTAGGTCATTATTTTGGATAATAATGAATGTACAAAGACAACGCAGGGGTTAACATGTAAAATGACAAAGCAGATTCAGGTGACTTTGCAAACTATGGATTACACGTCCTGTCTTTGGCTGCAGACTAAGAACAGCGACGACCTATTGCAGCTTTCACTCAAATTTAAGCGAGTCGTTTGCTCTTGGCCACTTTCGCTGCGTTACTTCACTTGGCCTGTCGACGTTAACGTAATATCACAGATTTCATGCCTGGCGGGGAGTGACTGTGATTGGCTCAACATGTGCAGACGTGACACTCATTTTGACACTTTGACAACAGAATCTAAGGCCTATGCAGGTGTCACGGATTGTTTCCCTATACCAACTATAGCAGGCACGTGTTGGACCATTCACGGCAGCAATTGTCTATTTTTTCGATATTGGCTACAGGCACACTACGACAAAGCATTCACCATTCATGACATTCAAGGGAACACATGCGCACTCGTAATAGACTTAATAGTGATACAAAATAACACCCAAGACAGCCGTATCTTAAAACAATCCGACACATTTCATGGAATTCAGGTTACTGTTTTAGGAAATCTTGACCAGCCTATGGACTTCGTTACACAACAGCTGGTCATGAGGGTGGGTCAACCGAATGAAGCTTATTTGGCATCAACAAGTGAAAGAGGCGGGTTTAAATACAATAACATAGGTGATGTGCAACCCTTGTTTGTCAGCCAGAGAAATTTTTCTTTTGACACTTCATGAGTTACCTGCCAACCTGTCGAAGATCATGTACGATGTGATAAGCAAGATTCTTACTTGTCTTTGTTGACGAAACGTACGGACGAAAGACTACCTTTGGTGCTAAATAACCATAAGCTTTATTTTAAGAAATGATGGCACATTACGATCACACCTCTTAACGAGCGCCTCTTTAAAAGTTCATTTGACTTTAAAAGATTTTGAGATTAGTGTGGAACATCACATGATTTGCCCCGAAATTGATTCTGTTTTAGACACCCAAGGTTGTTATGCATGTAGGACACTCGCATCACTTAAACTGAGAGCTAGATCGACATGTTTGCCGGGCGTGGCAGCTGTAGTGTTTAACGAGATCGAAGTTAGCACTCGTGCAGTACAACTCTCGAACACTTTTAATGATGTATTGATTTCTTTAAAGCTTCAAAAAGATGATATAATGAGAAAATATGCTTACTTAGCAAGTATTCGCAATCTTGCGTACCAGTCAAGTTTTGTTTAAACGACCCTGATATAGATGTATCCGTCCCGGTTAATAATTCTTTAGACTCCCTTATTTTATATTTTAATTCTTGGGCTAAATTATGGGCTGGTTTTTTACCCTTTTCTTGGATGGATTTTTCTCAACTATTGACATATGGGATAATTATGATTGTCGTTTCTTTAGTCATCATATTCCTACATAGTGCGTGCGTCACAGCATGCAAGACAAAAACATCGACTTTGAAATAATGTTTATATTACAGTAAAATCCCATATCAATTTACATAACAATTTTAACCATTCCGTAGTACAGTCACTTCATTAATATAGCAGTACAGTGACCATTTCTTTTTCTCTCTCTCTTGCATCACATATAGTTATTAGGGGAGTGTGCATCAAGGGTAGACTCAGTATATTATATTTTTCCCCCCGCTCCTCCCTTTAACAATTGTTAAACAATAGCGGTTATTACATGCACGTTATTTGATTTTTGCTGTTTTTCTTCCCCTTGCTAAAAGAGTCCAGTTCTCTCTCTTGAGTGTCATGATGGCATGTTCTTTTCTTGGAGGCGAAAGAGTGTGTTTCAGGTGACCACAACTTGCCAGGATTAGATGCCGTGCAAATGGTTCCATCAGCGGAGACGGCCGTTAATTCCAGCCTGTAGGTGACGGCGGATCAAGGCAACACTATGGTGCCGGACGTGACATTGACAGACATCGGAGGCATCGTCACGGAGGGACAAAGTTATGTACCGCACGTCCACGCCTTGGCTACATAGGACTCAGCCGGAATACGACACCACCCAAGATGTTGGCGGGACTCCAGCTGCCAGTGCATCACACAGTCACTAGGAATGTCGGGCCTCCGTGGTAAATCATTTAGACTGCGCACGTCAGCGTATTCCGACCAATGCGAAGAGTTGCGAGGCTTATTCTACGGAACGACGCCACCAAAGGAGCATGACTTTTCACGTACCGACCGACACGAACACTGGGGATCACCTCTCGTGCCTCAATGGCCCTTTGTAGTTCTGCTATCCACTGCCTAAGGCTACGTTTTTTCGATGCAGGGCATTTGCACACTGAATCCAAGTTCTCACCCACCTCAAAACAACTTTCTACTTTTCTGATACGACAGATGAGACACTCGGGAAGTATTTCTCGTCATCATGCCACAGGGTGGACATCAACTTCTCCACCTCTCCTACCGTTCCTTGTGTACGGAAGTTACCTGTGCACACGTAGGTGCCACACCCGTTGTTCACTAGCATAACGGTAGTACCCACCAACATCACTTCACCTTTTGGCCTCTCCGCACAGTTCATCAGTAGGAAGGAAAGAACTATCACACAGTTAATCTTCATGTTTGGGAGTGTTTTGTTATCCAAGATTGGCTTCCGGTATCTCTATTGACTATCGCGATGTGTGTGTGTGGGTTTCTCCACTAACACTGTGTGCATTACATTCGTTTTCCCTGCTACCGTACCAAATGACTATTCTCGGTGCTCCACCCTTTCTCGGACAGATCATCTGGCTTGCATTGGGGGCTGTGTTACGATCATTTCTTTAATTAGAGTACAGTACCCTAGGAGACACGCACACACAACCTCAAAGACAAATCATCTAACAGATAAATTCTAAAGTCCAAGAATAAAACCCGGTGGACAAAAAGTGTTTGGATCAATGTGGAATCACAATAGTCCACAAGGGAATGATGAAGGCAATCTCACGAGTTAAAGTGAAACTGATAGAGACAAGGCAGATTCAACTGATAGATTCATGGAAAAGTGAAATGAAGTACGAACTCTAACTTAACTCAAAAATAAAAACATTAATATAAGCAAACAAGAAAGTACAAAATGAACTTTAGGGAAAGACGAACAGTGCATAAGCAACCAGTAATATAAGATAGTGAAAGATGAACAATTTACAATAAAGGTTCTTTCACTTAGTTCATAAGAATGTGTATACCCGTGTAGAAAAAATAAAAAGGAAGTATTTAACCGTTCCATAGTTAAGTAGTTTTAAGAATACATATATAACCTATTAGAAAAATGTAATAAAGCTAAGATTGAAAGTTTGTTTTTGTATTTTTATTGCAAGTCAGACAAGTTAGTTTGGGAAACGAGAAAAAGGTGCAGATCATGTTAAAAGGAGTACCGAAGGATATTGGAGGCGTTAAAGCCTCTATGAATAAATCTTTGTTTCCTGAAGTAAAGAAACGCATCGGATGCATGACGGTAGTGAGTACATCCGAGTACTAAATCGAGTAACGAAAATTAACAAGTAATATGTAAGTAATGAGTTCAACCGTTATTCTGCATTTTTAAAGACTTCCGTGGACCGAGTATAAGAACCAAAGAAGCATAATGTTCGGTCTCACGAATGCAGATTAAGATCCCTACACTATTGTTGAAGTCTGTTGTCCGAAAACCGAATCTACTTGTCATCCATAGGAAACCTCTTCAATTGTGGTTGAGTTGAAGCACTATCCTTTAGCCTAAAAGTGAAGACTTGCCATAGGTAAGCACTTTGGGTAGAATTCGGACTTTTCCCCCTTTTAACTTGAATATCGTATTGGCAGTAGATACTCGACTCATTCTTTAACGTGACAGATTAAACCTAGACACTTAAACTTAGACACTTTGATTGTTTGAGGTAACGCTGTGAACCCAATCTTTTCCTCACTAATTGTAGACGATCATCGTTTTGAGTGTTAGAATATATGAACGCATAAAAATTCTATTCAGGAATTCCTTGAAGTTGTAACAGTTAAATTGTAATCTTTTCTGATCGTTTACAAAGAGCATACTTTCAAGTGTTCTTTTTACACCACTGATTCAATTTGAGAGTGTTACTGCAAACAGTAATGACCTGCAACTTCTGGTCTCATACACAGTTGGTGACACAGATTGTCCGTACCATTTAACAGGGTGATATTTACGGGAATGTTATATTTAGTACGCGACACTCTTCCTGTGATGAGAACAGTCCATGTATTGAAGTGCTTGCAACTTGAATGCCATCCACAGTGCGCAAGCACACATTCCTCCTCACACACAAAGAACACCCTCCTGCCTCGCAACAATGGTGCATAACGATCCGTTTGCCGTTCAGACGGAAGTAACTTAATAACTTGCTTCTTGTTGTTGGAGTTTAAGAGGAAAAACTTGAAAGTGTAACAACTGCACCTTGCTTGACATGTAAAGATATGAAATGCCAACGCATCAAATGTCTCCGGTAAATGAATAAGTGTTTGAAAATGTGCATTACCATCAATAATATATGTACATTTGTCTAAGGAGGGCATTTCAGATTGAATAATGTGAGCTTCAAGGCGATGCATCAATGTCGTCTTGTCAGTTTTCACCAATCCACCATCTGCAGTTGCCAAAGACCAAGGAATTGGGCTTAGTGGATATATGAAAAGCTTTACTAAACCTAAGTCATGTTGGGACGGGCTTTTATAACTAATTAACAAATTATTCATAACCAGGCTTGTGAAGAGCTCAAATGGCATCAATTAAATCTTCGGCATCTAGGGGACCGATGGTAGCCACCTCAAAGTTAATTTCTCCTGAATTAACGGTATAATAATTCTAGTTCTATTCTAAACGTTTTAACCTCCTCTCGTTTCTGTTCAATTAACATATGGATATTTACCAATCGAGAGTTCAACTTCCACAAGTGAATTAATATCTAACCCGGCCAGCGTTTCAGTAGTTATTAACACTCTTCTTGGTTCCTTCTTATGTTGTACTTTGGGTTACCATCGGCCATAGTAACCGGGTCCAATGTATATACCCCCTGTGGACTGGGGGTAGAATAAGCCCACCGTACCCCTGTAAGTCGTAGAAGGTGACTAAAAGGGAACCCAAGATCATGGTTTGCTAGTGTGTCAAGGGTCTGCATGGGGGAGGGTTTTCGGTCCGTCTTTAACATTAGCGGCCCCAACACTGCGGTTGCAAGTGCGCCTATGGTGTGTATAGCGGGCGGGTTTAACACCCATCGCAAGCACTAGTCCGAAAGAGGTGAAGGGACATCCAGACAAACCGGGCCCGGGGTGGCTGCTTAGAGGATGTTTGGCGGTTTGAATCCCCTTTTGGGTTTGATTCCAATTTGCCTAATCTGGCCACTGGGGTTTTTATTCTCATCCCCCAGCATGTTGGCCGTGTGCTGCAACCCAGTAATCCGTGTAGGAGGAGAACCTGGCTTTCGGGCTTTGATTCCTTATTCCGGAGGACGGGTGACCTGGGCGAGCTGGCCTAGGGTCAATCGGCTATGAACTTTCGGGTCCTGTCGGTGTGGCGAGGCGGCTTGTGCTGTATCCATCTGCATCACGGACCCCGAAACTGTTTGCGTTATCGAGGGAGGTGGTGCGTACGGCTTCCTTGGTGGCCTCGCTTCTCGGCATGCTTAGGCTGCATCGCCCGAATGCCGCGCGGGGTTTTCTTTTCTGGAGGGGGGGGGGGCGCAGCACCGCGACTTCTTTTTTGCTTTCAATGGCAACTGCTTCCCCTCCTCCCCCGCAAAAATGTCTTCCCCCCCCAAAAATATCTTTCCCTCCTCACCGCATTAGCAAGTGCCAGAGGAGGGAACCCGAAATAATTGGGCATGGTGCCCAGTTACCAGACTTTAGTCAAAGTTCGGACCAAGTCCCGAAGTTCCTGGTGGTGACAGGCCAGGGCCGAGATGTTACGCAACTCGGTCCATTCGCTGTTCACAAAGCTTTGAAAGGGATCTGTGATTCTGATCTAAAGAGTGTCTCTTGGCTCCGTGCTAGGGGATACCTTGTGGAGGTTGCAGACTAGGGGTGTGCGATATTAATATTTTGGATTTGAATCGATTTCGATCGATTTGGGGGAAGAAAACCTCAATTTCGATAATTAGTCGATTTCGAAATTCAATTTTTTTATTTTTCGATTTTGATTTATTTTGTTTTTCAACTTGTTATCTCTATGGGCTAGCCTTTGAAAAAGTTATCAAGTTTCAGTAATTACATTCCGGGTAAATTAATATTATTTCACTACGTGCAAACTTGAATTGTGTGTTCGTTTATTAGGCTAAACTACATTTTTGGATTGACACGAAGTTAGCAAACAAACCATCCTACTATCGTTTTTAATTTTTTAAATCAACATTAATGGGTAAAAAATTTGAATAATGTGCCTAGCTTTTAGGAAGTGAAAATACTTCTTAAGCTACCTTACCTTTTGTTTTGTTTCCATTAATTTTTTTATAATTAATACCACACTAATGTCAATACATGCAAGAAAATGCCACCTTTAATTAAAAATTCAACTTTAAATGAATCAAAATTAATTCTGTAATCTTTAAAAACATCGTAGCGGTTGTTTCAAGATGTTCGTTGCTAACTCCAGCGGCCATATTGCTTTTGAGAGGCCACTTCCGGTTTAGCTTTGGTGAACCAGATCACTCAGATTAGGTTTTTGAATACTACCGGAAGTAAACAAACTTTATGAGGCACGCTGTAGCGATCAAGGTAGAGATGAAAGCATGTAAACAATGGAATTTGGGGGCCACAAAAACGTTTGCCAGCATTAAATCATTAAGAGTTAACATGTGGTATTTACAATTTAGGTATGATTTAGGGTTCCAACCACCAAAAATGGTTCGTTGTAAAAGTTTTTCTGTTCATTCTAAACACATTATTTTGAGCTACGGCCGTGACATGCTCAAGTTGTGCTTTATAATTTGTTTAAAACTGCCACTATAGTTTTGTTTTACGATTTTGACTAAAGTTTATGTTTTATTTGATGCTAATATTTATTTTAAATTTATTTTAAGTGTATTTATTGAAAAAATTTACAAAATTATCGATTTTGATTTGGATGGATTCGATTCGATTTAGACAACGTAATAAAATCGAAATCGAATAGAAAGTTTCGATTTTCGCACAGTCCTATTGCAGACCTTACGTCCAAAGGTATGAAAAGGTTGAAAGCGAGTGCACTGGGGTCATGCCCAGTGCGTGTCGAGGCACAGTAGCAAGGGGGTCGTGACATGCTTCGATTTGAGATGTCTCAGTGATGATGTCATCCTGGGCGAACTTAATTCGCAAGGCGTTACGGCTGTGAGGCGTTTGACACGGAAAGGCGAGACTGGTGCCCAGCCAACTGACACCTTTTTCCTGACCTTTGATATGCCAGTTGTGCCGCAGCACATTACCGCCGGTTACCTGTATTGAAGGTCAGGAGTTATGTACCGAATCTGGTGCGGTGTTTCCGCTGTCAACGCTTCGGCCATACCGGCAGCTCGTGTAAAGCTAGCCGTACCTTTGTTACTTGTGCTCAGGCAGCACATAAAGGCGCTGACTGTACTGGCCTGGAGCAGTACGTCAACTGCGGTGGTCAGCACCAGGCCTCTTCATGGTACTGCCGTGTTTATGTTGAGGAACGTCGAGTTAAGGAACCAAAGGTGAAGGACGGGCTTTCCTGCTCGGAGGCCAAACTATCGGCTCCGGCGATGACGCGATCTTTTGCCCAGGTGTGCAGTGCGCCAATGCCTGGCCCAGTTATTAAGTCTGCTGATCTGGCAGATCTGCGCGGTGAGCTCAGGTCTTTGACGAGGACGGTGGGCAGGCTTATTACTTTATTGACCCAGCAACATCCATCTTTACAAGGTCTCTTGGGTCATTCGAACCCGGTTGCTACCGTGTCGTCGACGTCTGCCCTGCCTGCAGATGCTCCTGCTACTGTTACTGCTGCTCTACTATTCCCAAGCAGGTTAAAACTTCGGTTAAGCCTTCGCCCGCCCAGAGTGCACCACAGAAAACGTCAATGAAGAAGGCTCGTGCTGGTACAGCCCCAACACCACCCGTGAGAAAGTTGCCACCAGGAGAGAAGATGAAACGGTCGTTGGACAACCAGCTTGCTGAGGGGTCCACTGCGTCCCCTCCACAACTCGATACTCCTTTACCCATGGAGCAGGGAGAGGTTTCTTGTACTAATTCTCCTGAGCTTTTTCCTCCTTCCGAGGACAACTTTGTTCTGGACCTCACTCCAACTTTTGGTTTAGGTGAGGATTCATATGTCTTCGGATCGCCGGAGGAAGGGTTAAGGGTAAAGATTCAATCTTAAGCCCACCCTAATGACTGCACATACCATCGTTCAGTGTAACTGCCAAGGTTATCGGACCCATACGGAAGAGCTGAAGCTTTTTCTGTCGCATTGGCGAACTCTGTGCTGCTGCCGTTAGGAGACTTGCTTCAAGGCGTCAGACAATCCGGTTGTTCAGGGTTACTCTGTTTACTGTCTGGATGCCGACCCTGTGCCACGTGCATGTGGTGGGATTGCGGTGCAGGTTCACCACTCTCAGCCACATGCCAGTGTGCCTTTGCACACCAGGTTTCAGGCGGTAACTGTTCGAGTTTCTTTCCGGTTTGATGTTACAGTCTGTTCGCATTATTTGCCACCGGATGAGGTCTTTGGGGTTGGTGACCTGGAAAATCTGGTCTGCCAAATTCCTTCTCCTTTCCTCTTGCAGGGAGACTGTAACAGCCACCACTCCAGTAGGGAGGACCTAACACTGACAACAAGGGGAGGATCCTTGAGGAGTGGATGCAGAGGGAGTCGGTCTGCATCTTGAACGATGGAGCGATGACACACTGTAACCTGGCTACAGGCAATTGGTCAGCCTTTGCTGAGGCTGCTGTTTTTCAGTATGCGGTGGAGGACTTTTCTGATGCGGATGAACTTTCGACTCATTTCAATGATGTGGTCCTCGCTGCTGCTCATGCTTCTCTCCCGCATACGTCCACACAGCCGACACAGGTACCTGTTTCGTGGCAGACACCTGCTTGCGGGCAGGCCATTCGAGCCCGCAGGCGAGCATTGCGTGCATTTACCAATAACCCAACTACTGTCAACTTGGTAGTCTTTAAGCGCTGTCATGCCCGTGCCAGTTGTGTCATCCGAGAGGCTAGGCGTGCTTCGTGGTCGGCTTATGTTTTGTCGATCACGCGCTCCACACCTCAGCAGGTGTGGAGGAAGGTGCGCCATATCTTGGGGAGGAACGTGCCTTCCCCGGTGACGCAGTTAAGGGCAGCGACTGCCATGATCTCTTCTGTGCCGGATATCGCTGATTGTCTTGCGTCTGCTTTTGCGCGGGTCTCGAGTGATGACCATTATGATCCTGGTTTTCTTGGGATTAAGCGTAGAGAAGAGGCTCACTCCCTATACTTTCGTTCCGACGGACTAGAGGAGTACAGTTTACCGTTTACCAGCAGGAATTTGTTTCAGCTTTATCCATGTCGCATGACTCCGCCCCAGGGCCTGACGATGTTCATTATCAGCTGTTGAAACATCTGCCGCTTGCCTCCCAGCAGTTTTTGCTGGGGATGTTCAACCGTGTGTGGGCAGAGGGCTCTATTCCAGCTGTGTGGAGGACTGCAGTAGTCATACCGATTCTAACACCGGACAAAGACCCTACTTCTCCTTCCAGTTATCGCCCAATCGCTCTGACCAGCTGTGTCTGTAAACTTACGGAACGGATAATCAGTGAGAGGTTGGTCTGGGTGCTGGAATTACGGGTTTTTTTTATCTGCTCCCAGTGTGGCTTTCGACGGTTTCGGTCAACCATCGATCATCTGGTTGCCCTTGAATCAGATGTGTGGGAGGCTTTCCACCTGCGTCAACATCTCGTTCAAGTTTTCTTTAACTTGAAGAAATCTTATAATACGACCTGGCGTTATGGGATTATAGTAGTCTTTGACTGCGGCTTGAGGGGACGGATGCCACTGTTCCTTTCAGCTTTCCTCTCGGGCCGTTCTTGTTGTGTCCGTGTCGGAGCGACTCTTTCCCACCTGTATGTTTTGAAGAATGGTGTGCCTCAAGGAGGTCTTCTAAGTGTAATCTTATTTGCTATTGGGATCAATCCCATTGCTCGACAAGCTACTGTTCCCCAGTCATTATTTGTCGATGACTTCGGCCTGCGCTTTTGGGTGGCTCTCATGCAGACCTGCGAGCTGCAGCTGCTACTGGCAATTAACAAGGTCCAGACCTGGGCGGTCAGTAGTGGTTTCCGGTTTTCTCTGAACAATACTGTGTGTGTCCACTTTTGCCGCCAACGAACACTGCACCCAGATCCTTGCCCGTACTTGGGACAGGAACAAATTCCTGTTGTCCCACAGGCACATTTCCTGGGTCTGGTGTTCGATTCCAGGTTATCTTGGCTTCCACACTTGCGCCGACTTAAAGACAAGTCTTTGCTGGCGCTTAACATCTTACAGGTTCTGTCGGGCACTTCATGGAGTGCCGATCGCATGGCTATGTTGCACGTCTACCGAGCCCTTGTCCGCATCAAACTCGATTATGCGTGTATGATCTATGGTTTGGCTAGTGACTTGACTCTCCAGATGTTGGATACTGTGCATCACAGTGGTCAGTGTCTGGCGACTGGGGCATTTCGGATATCTCCAGTGGTCAGCCTCTATTCTGAAGCCTCGGAAGCACCTTTGGCCATTCGTCGGCAACAGCTTGCCATTCAGTATGCTGTGCAGTCCAGTTTTGCTAAGTCCATAGTTTTTGGACCGGACTTGCTGGTCGGTAGATGCGGGGTGGGTAAGTGTGATTTCCGCGACAGGCTCCAGCAGTCCTGTACGGAAATAGCCTTCGAAATGCCCTGCGTCTTGCTGCTTGGGGAAATGCCAGTGGCCCTTTGACTTGTCCCAAGTGCATTTTCATCTTCGACCTGGCGTCCCTCCCGAAAGGTTCCACTCTACCAGCAAGGTACTTGCGGGAGTTCCGGCTGCTGTTTTCTCAGATATCAGCGGTTGTTCACTGATGGGTCGAAGTCGGACGTTGTCGTGACGTGTGCTTGTGTGTGTAAGGGAGTGACCGTTTCCCATCGCCTTCCATCAGGCTATTCTGTGTTTTCTGCAGAGCTTCTGGCTCTCGGTCTGGCGGTGGAATGGATCCTTGGCCTTCAGGGCACGTGTTTCATGATCTTTAGTGTTTCCATGAGCGCCCGGAGTCCTTGGCGAAATACAACCCTCGGAACCCCTTGACACAACGTGTCCAAGCTCTGCTTTCCCGCTTGCCTGGCCAGCAGAAAAGCTTCTGGATGCCAGGCCATGTTGGGATTGGTGGGAATGAGCACGCTGATTCTGCAGCGAAAGGGGCCTTTTCTGGTCCTCCCGAAAGGGATCTCAACCTTTCCATCTCTTCGTCTGAGGTTACACGCTTTTTGGCAAACCTTATGGGACAGACAGAACGGCAATAAGTTGCGGGCTATTAAAGGCACTGTCGAAGAATGGCACTCGGCGTGTCGCCGCAGTCGCCGTGAATAGGTGGTGTTGGCCCGTTTGCGCATTGGTCACACCCGACTTACTCACTGTTTCCTTCTGAGGGGGGTGGACTGTCCTGAAGGTCGTTGGTGTCGACGGCCACTTACAGTCTGGCACTTCCTTGTTGATTTTTGCCATCTTGATGGCGTTCGTCGTCGTTTCAATCTTCCACAGGACATTGCACGTCAATTGGGCGATACGTCTGTCCTCCTGTCCGGTGTTTTTCAGTTTTTGCAGGAGGTACAGATGTGTGACATGATTTAGATTGGGGGTTTGTATAATATCTCTGTAATGTGGGGACCAGTGGCAACCCGGACCACTGTACTGTGACAGGTTGGCGCTAATGGCTTAGCTGTCGTCGCGCCATTAAGCCTCAATCCCCCCCCCCCCCCCCCCCAATGTAGATGTTATGCCAAAAGACCTAGATTATGGCCAAGCCTACGCTGTGTATTAGTCATACATCCTTTTGCCAGCTTACCATGTGTCAGGTTAAACATTTTTATTATTATTATTTAAGGTAGTGGTCGGCTGGTACGTCACCGAGTCTTATCATTTTCTTCTATTTAACTCGGTTTTATTTCGTGGAAGTTGGTTGGTAATTCTCACAAGCTTTCGGTCACCATTAAGAAGGCGAGTCATGAAAGGACCTCAATTCAGGGTAAGGTGCATCAGCTCCCTATGCCACACAATGACTCCCCCCACTGTGTGAGGGGCTAGAGCGGGCCAGGCTGGCTCGCTCGTGACGTCATTGGATTTGTAGATAAGTGAACTGTAATTTGACAATCTGTGTATTATAAGCCGTTGAATACTATCTACAGATTGGCTGGTTACGTCACCCCTCTCCCAAAAAGACAAACGCCAGAGAGTCTAAAAGCATATACCGCTAACATTAGACTTATACCAAGTTTTGGGCGTAAAACCTTAGGATATACCATCGACACACCAGAAATATAATGCCGAAATATTTAATACATGCGAAACACAAAAATTAGAAAAGACACTGAAAATATCTCACACACGGCGACAGAAAACATGTATAATGCGTAACATAAAAGGACTAAATCGGGAAGCAATAAGATAAAAATATAAGCCAGAAACAAGTTGAAAAACAGCACATAAAAATACAGAAATGAAACAATAATAGCGCAGCTTGAAGCATAAAAGCGCAAGGGACATGAGAAACTGACAATGAAATACTCCGGTCGTAGCCTAAGGCTACGCCCTGTTCAAATACAAACATAACAGGAAAGTCAGATCCACTATGCATGCTCTACAATAAAAAAATACAAAAATAGGAAAACCATAAAACATGCAGAGAGCGCAAATCCGCTGCGGGCTGATCCAAGGTAATTTAGGATTCAGTCCATGAAAGGCAATCAAGCATTATGAATATAAAAGCATAAAGGTGACGTAGCCCACAAAGTGTGGGAGGCTTATGGCCGCTTCGATAACAAAACACATAATATAAAAACTGGTAGATTCAAAGAAAAACACAGTGAAAAAAAAAACGTACATAAAACAATATTGCCCCCATGAGGACATGAACAACCAAGAAATGCCCTGCACATAAATACATCAATAGCAACAAATTGATAATGCAACAAAACGTCACAAGGCAAGTAAGAAGGTCCCCTAAACAGAACATAAATCAACAAGGAGGCGGGGGTCGCAACTCACCTAGGATATACTATCTGGGTACTCTCGGCTGTCACAGGACGAAGCAGTGGAGGAGAGCCAGTCAGCCCCCTGCCAAAGCTTTGCGCAAAGCTTCAAAGTCCAGGTAGGCGACACCATGGTACGGTGCGAATCTATCCCTATGGAAACACTAGACGTGGTCGAGGGAGAAGGCGTAGCAACCAAGGTGTCCGCGGGTAGTTCCTCCGCTGTCCCCGCCTGAGAATCTAGCGGGAGGGCCGCAGCCGAGCTAGTGCTTTTGCAACGGCCGCTGCAAAAGCACTGGCTTGGCGGCGGAGCATCCATTGAGGGTAGGCGTTGTGATGCATTTCTGGAAGGGATCATGCCGTTTAACCACATCGCGCATAGGTGCCTTGTCTAGATTCTACTCATGCCACGCATGTTCGCTTGGTGTTGTGGATTCGAATTGTAAATTGTGGCGCGCAACCCAGTGTGTCATTGCATCGTCTAAATCCAAGACGCACATGTCCACCACAACGGAAGGGGCAGCTAGACCCCTAAGCCGTATTTATTTAGCAAGGACGGCCGGCTTGTCACGAAAATTCGGCCGAGATTCGGCTAGCCAGATATTTTTCAGGACGAGATTTGGCTGTATGATTATTCGGCCGAGAGTCAGCTAAGGTTGGGCTGAAAAAACATTTACAGTTGCACGTTACGAATGAAGTTATTCCGTTTCATGTCCTACTTATTTTTATGGCTCATGACAGAACCTAAGTGATATAATAGCTTATTGCTGCATGTTAACTGATAACAGTACGATTATCTCTTTCGGTTATGAAACTAACCATACAGCTTTGGTTTGTGCCACTACGTGTTCTGCTTAAAACAGTAGGCTACTTTACTCATAAGTTACAACACTAAAAGGATTAGAATCTTTTAAAACTTGAGAACAGATTGTTTCGACTATCAAAATTGGACACTAACAGTATCAAATATGCAAGGCATCAAAATTGATACTGAATAAATGTTACGTGATACGTGAATAAATGTTACCCGATTCATTTTTTCTGGATTTAGAGATGATCTACGTCCATTTTTAGTACAAGTCCTGTAATAGAGAAAATGCTTTCTACTGGTACAGAACCCGAAACTATGCTCATATACATGATGCTACTTTAGCTAGAGTTGGGAAGCACAATTCATGGTCCTTCCAAAATTCAAGAGCATTGTCTACATATTTTTTTTTCAACTACTGAAACTGGGAGATACTTCCCTAGTTCCCCTTCCTGTCGAAAATCACTTCCTTGAGTTTTCTCACTTTTCATTTCTGTCAGTAACTCTTGCCTCAGATTCTTTTGACTTTTGCGTACTGGCTCACTATTAGCACTAATATTTTCTGAAGGATGAGCAGTAGGCTCATTGTACGGCAAAACTAATACTCCTTTCTCATAAGCTTTATCAATGGCATCAAGCAACAATTCTTTGGCCTCACTTTCTGACACCAGTCCTTTGGTTTCTGGATCGAGAACTTGTATAATTTTTATGTAAGTGATTTCGGGTAGTCTGCACTCCACACTTGCTAAAACTTTCTTTTTAAGACTCTTTATAAGTGGGTCATCCGTTAGTTTGCACAAACACATTGTTTGAATTTTTTTCTTCATGAGCTGAATCAAAGATAGAGATGGCCCCGAAACACCAATTAGTTGCACAAATTCCTTGAATGGTTTCAAGAAGTATTTGAGCTCTTGTAAAATATCAGTCCCGAGCTCAGTGAGACAACGATCTGCGTGACCTAACCGTTTTAATGTATTTTTTTTAATGAATTGTCTACTTCTGCCTTCAGTTGTATTATTGATTTAATCATAGCTAATGTAGAATTCCACCGGGTAGGGCAACTGCCTTTTAATGTCTGTTGCATATGTGCATGCTGCTTGGATTTTGCGTCCTTATTCTGGTCTGCTGCAGAAATTACTTCACTATTCGGCTCACCATCATACAATGGATACGTGTCTTCCAGTTCTAAAATGTCGGATAACTCCTCAGTTTTGCTAAGAAGGGTTTGTAGAATTTGAACGTCTTCTTTAGCTGTCAGTTCTTCAACGAGGATGTGGGCTTTAAAGTGAAGGGTAGTAACTATATCCCTACACTTTTTGCAGCAATTCTACTAATTCTGGCAACTGGTTAACACTATCTGTCAACAATAATTGCAGAGCATGTGCTGCACAATGCTGAAAATTTTCTAGTCTTAATAAAGTGGATGCTTTTTTCATGTTAGCTGCTCCATCATGGCAGCTTGTCAGGACAAGGCTTCTCACATCAGGAAAAAATTTCGTCAGAGTTGCACATACATACTTAGCCACCTTTTCACCAGTATGGGATAGCAGGGGTTGACAGCTTAATGTCACAATGTAAAATTTCCAGTTTTTGATGAAACACACTCTAAGCCCTAAATACGGCAATTTTTTATGCTTATCAGTCCAACCATCAAACATAAAGCAAACCGATTTGACATCACGCAGTAGGGCTTGAATTTCTCCTGTAAGGTCGTTGTACACATCATTTAATGCAGTAATTGAAAGCATTGGTGGTGTGGGTAGGGAGGCACCTGGAAAGTATTTTTAAAACAAATTGTTGAATCCTTCCTTTTGGCCAGCCTCAAAAGGCATTAAGTCGCGACACAACCAAATTAAAAAGTCTCTACTCAACTCTTGTTGACTAGTAGCAGAACTTCCCTGATTGCTTGTGCTGTATTTTGTTAGGTAATTAAGAATAGTGTTTGCCTTGCTTTCATTCGCCGTATCAACGTCATGCTTAAGACTAAGGTGTTGGTTAATATTACCTGTAAAAGTTCCAAGTGAAAAACTATGCATTTGCTAATATGACACTTTCCTGACGTTTTCTGGTCTTCTAAGTAAAGCTGGCACAAATATCTGGAGGAATCCACGATTTTGTTCGTAGATAACGAATGAAGATGACCGACGTACTTCCAACACGATGCTTTTGAGTTCCCGTGAGATGAGCCAAATTTTGGCTTTACTTCAAAATCATCTACCATGGCTTTATCGTCATTTGAAAGAACGTTTGTGCTAACGTTCTTGTTAGTCGTTCTTCTTTATCACTATGTCACTGACATTTTTTGACATAGCTTGCCAAACGAATAACAGCTATCGTAAGTATAAACGAAACCACCGCCACCAACACCGCAAAACACGTTGCTTCGACTGCAGATGTATGGAAATCAGTCACGTGAACTTGACTGACGGAGTCGCCTGTTGGTCCGTTCCCACAATACGACACCAAATGGTATACTGCCAAGTACCGCTTGCCATACACGGCTGCATCTATGGGTTAAGCATTCACACAAACTTAACGTTAATCGCAGTTGGCTTAACAAACAATTAGCATGCTCACACAATTCGTGTTTGTTCATTATTGATTACCATACTTCATAGAACCACTGATCTTTCATGTGCGACGCGATGCGAACCGTTGTTAAATTCGGCTCAAGTCATTTTTTTTCCTGGCAGCCGGCGTACGGCTAGCCGTATTTTTTGTCCGGCCGAGATACGGCTTATGAAATATATTCAGTGGCGGCGGTTTAGGGGTCTAGCAGCAGCAAATGCGTAACGTCCCACATCCAGCAGTCAACATCTTTAGCTGGGACCTCTCCGGAAGACACTTTCCCTTGCCCATAACGACTTGAAAACCGGGTAAGCATACGCGGCGACTATCCTGCTGGACTGCAAGGAGCAGATAACCGAAAAACGGATTGTGGCGATAACATGGCGCAGAGGGGTAATCAAAAGTGTCTGAGAAGTGTGAGCACGGGTTCGTGCACGAAAACCCACCAAGTATCCCTCAGTGAAGGAATCGCAGGAGTCCTCAGATGAGGACGCACAGGTAGCAGCCACATAGCATCGGTTACTTTTGCTGAATTCATCAGACAACACACTTAATTAAAAACACTACCAAGATCAAAAACAACGACGTGGGCAACCAGATACGTTGGAAATCACAGAGCATGAGAGGGCTCCAAAATAAAACACACAAACCACCCCACTGCTCAAAAACCAACAACAACCAAATCCAGCCAGTTCCCATATTTCGCCGAATTTACCTAAAGTATGAGGGGAGGGCCACTCAAATACGTAACACTAATGCAACAGTGGTGTAACATCCCCATCTCCTAAATTATAATAGATTCCTTGAAAACGAGGCCCATGTCAGCAGTACTAGGTAAACCAAGAAATGCAGTTCGAACAATCAGTCAAGTTCCAACTCCCCCCCCCCCCCCCGTCACTCTCCACAACCAAGCCCAAACACACAAAAAAGGTAAGAAAAAATAGTACAGGTCAACAACCTAGGAAAGAGAAAAGGGAGGGTGGGGTAATCACGCAGAAGACCATCAACGCAAACAATTGATTTTAAGGATGTCTCCTCACTTGCCCCAATATATTTCTTGGTCGCAAATTCCTATCAGAAGAAGTAGAAAGTTCGTTATCACAAAGCACATGCCGTCCCGGGGTAGTGGTCAGCTGTTGGTTCAAAGGGGGTCTTCTCGTAGCTGCCTCCCGGCGATCGCTGGCACCGCGCTGTCCCTCACGAGTCTCGGGGGCGGGGCTCGCCTTGTCCCTAGCAGAACCCACCCTCTCCTGGTCAGTCGAAAAGTTAATGGCCGCCATTTGTTGAATCGTGAAGCGGCCGGACCAACAGCAGTCAGCTGAACATGGTAAAACAAGGAACCGGGAATAAAATCAGAGTCACGTGGATAGAATCTTCTCAATTCACCAGTATTCACGCCATTTGATAACTTTCCTAGATTTGCAGTGTTGTAAGGAATAGGTAATAAAAGATCGTCGTTTCAATATTTTATAAGGTCCCGAAAAACGTGCTTGCTAACTCTTAGAAACACCCTTTGCGGCCGAGCTTAAAATATATGTGCGTTTCGCCGCAAGTTGTCCCACCTTAAACTGCAAGTCTTGTATCTGTTGCGGGAAGCCAATAAATTCCTCCTAGCTTCCTCATACATTTTTTGAAACTTCTTGACGATTTCATCCTGTCTAACCGCATTGGCCATTGCTTCTTTGAGTAGGTTAGCATTTTTAGAAGCAATAATCTCCACAGCCCACGGTTTCACCATTTCCCACCCTAAATAGAGCATAGCTGGGGAATACTTCCTAGCCTCATTAACCCTAGAACGAATTGCAAAGTTTATAGCGTCAATGTCTTCAACCCAGTCACGCCCCTCATGTTTGCATATATGCATCATCATCTTGATCGTTTTATTAATAACTTCAGTGAAGTCTACCTGAAACCTGTAGCTGGTGGTTGTATTGGCTATCACGGTTCCTCCCGAAGAAAGTTGAGGTGTTCTTTGAGCGGAAAACAGCCCCCCTGTCTCTCAAAAGAGAAATAGGATTACCCCATCTTCTGAAAACCAACCGCAGACACTTCACAACCTGTGGCGCTTTGCTATTCCGAAGCGCAAAAATCTCTGGCCACCCTGAAAAATTACAAACAACAACGAACAGGAACCCATGTTTGTTTGCCCACGAAATCACATGACAGACGAGCGAAGGGCTTTGCCGCCGGCTCCATGCGGCTCCACCAACAAACCTGGTCTCAATCTGTCTGCTGATTTACATAACTGGCACACACTACACGTCCTGATGTGCTGTCCCACCGTCCTCTTCATCCCCAACCAAGTATAGTGTGCGCTTAAGACTCGTCTGTATTTGGCACCAGCTATGGTGTTGGCGAGCCTCCGTCCGCCAGTGCAAGACGCAATCGCTGTGCACCGCAGGACCACTGTGATATGACATTTTGCCGGCACAGGTGAGGGTTTTACGGCCATTGCGGAGGGTCGCAAGGCTAATGCCTCGGAACATCAAAACAGATGGCGACTGGTTCTTCACATAACGTCACTACCTCACGAGCTTTGATGGCACTCTGCAGCTTTGTTACCCATTGTTGGATATTGCACCTTTCCGTGGTAGCACATTTACAAACACTGTCCAGGTCCTTGCCTACTTCGATGAACTTTCTGTTTTTCTTATAGGACAAGTGGGACACCCGACTTAAAATAGATGATATTGACCGTCATCATGCACCAGGTTGACACGAGTTCCAGTTCCTCTGCCGTTCTCTGAGCGCGCAGGTTGCCAGAACACACATATGTTCTGCATTCAAGTCTCAGATGAGCTACAGTGGTTCCTACCAGCAACACCTCACTTTTTATCCTTTCTCCACAGGCTACCAGGACCAAAACAAAGGAATAACACCTGTGAAAACTTCATGATTCCAATCAGCACACCACAAGCGAGGACTTGTTAACACTTTCGTGGCTACCCAAATATGTGCGTGTGTCTCTCCAAGCTAGCAACCATACTTCCACTCCAACTGAGGCCACCCTACCAGATGACTATTCTCAGTGTCTAACCCTTTCTCGAACAGTTCATCTGGCTTGCGTTGGGAGCTGTTTTATGATCATTCTTCAATCAGTGAACAATACCCCAGAGAACGCACACACATACGCACTCAATGATAAACTGCTCATCAGATGGACTCAACACCCATAAATAGGCCAAATGGACAAAAAGTGTAAAGAACAGATCTTTAAGCTAGAACGCCCCTCAAGTGAACTGTAAAATAAACATTCATCTTTAAACTGAGATAATCACAATAAAAACCACCGATCAAAGGAAAGTGATTTACAAACTCTGATCAAAACCCCAAAATAATCCCAGAATGAACGGTAGTGATATTGACGGTGAAAGTAACAAACAAACAATAAGAAAGGCAAAAGATGGCATTCGCAACAGAAAGTATGTAAGACATTGAAATATGTGGGATTTCGAGATAATGTTCTTCTAATTCACATATATGTCCAATTAATAAAGACAGTTTGTAAGAACATATTACCAAATGTAATTGAATTAGTTTGTAAGTACTTGTAGTCATTTATTGCAAAAGAATCAAAATAGCTTGGGAAGTAAAGAAAGTGCAACTCATGTGAAAATGAATGTTGAAGGATAGCGGAGGCGTTATAACCGCTAAGAATAAACACTTGAGTTTCTGATGTAAGAAAATGTATCGGATGCAATGACGGTAGTTCCAAGTGCTAAATTGAGTATCGAAATGTGATGTATCATGCACGAGACGACAAGTTCAACCATTATTCAGCATTTCCCAAACGGCCGTAGTCGCAGTGTAAAGACCCTGGGAGTCGAACAATTGATCTCTCGAATGCAGCAAAGTTTTATTGTCGTGTCATCAAATCTATTGGTCCGGAGCAAAAGTCCGACTTGATCGGAAGAATCTATGAGAGTGTGGTGAGTTGAAATATTATCCTCTTGCATAAGAGACGAAATTTGTCATTAGATGGTACCCCGTAGGAGAAGTTTGACTCTACCTTTAGTTATTGTTTATTTAACGAAACAACGGTAATCTCTATTAACAAGACAGAAACAGTAATTAGTGAAACGTTGTGCTAAGGTTGAACTTTCGTGTTCCCTCTTCAGTACAATAGAGCGTTGACTTCCTAAGCAAATAGTTTTTGAACAGGTGCGAACATTGTTTAATTTGACATTTATTTTATGAATCCTATTAATCCAAATCTGTAACTTTTGTATCTTATTCAAATTATTGCATAAAGAGCAAAAATTTTTCCAATCTCCTTATTTCAAACCCCTTTATACTCCCCTATAACCTTTTCGAGAGAGCTACTGTATACCATTAACGAATCTGCACTTCTGGTCTCACGCACTGTCGGGTGACTTAGATTGTCCGCACCAATTAACATCGTAAAACGAAGGGAATGATAATTGCAGTGCGCGACAATACCAAAGTTATTTTTAATTTCCCATCAAGCAGTCTGTTCTTCCTGAGCTAGCCGTTCTTCTCCTTATTCTATATTACTATTGCTGTGACATAAGAGACTGTTATATATTTTGGTTATAAGCCTGAAAATAAAAACCCTACAAAACCATCAGTTTCCTCGAGAGCCCTGATGAGCAGGTGGCAGAATTCAATATCATGATGATCAAGAAGGAAAAAAAATTGTTTCCTTCACTGAGCCAGTTTCTAGTTCAACGTTCGCTTCTATTCCAACGTTCAAAGATCACTTCTTAAAATCAAATTCCCACTCCCACACACTTCTAAGCTAGTTACACAATTTCTTTAAAACCAATATTTCACTTTAACGTTTCCCTTACACCCTTAAGTCAAGATTTCACTGCTATAAAATTGCTAAATTTGTTTACACCAAGTGTCAAGCTTAATTGTTCTGCCGCTCATGATCACACCACTGGACAACCGTTCTCGACAAACCACACTAAATAAAAACCTGAAATCAAAACCTGATCTCAATTATATGCCAGAAAGCCAAAGTTGTAATTAATCATCTGCATCAGCTTCGTTTCTGCGGCGTTGTTATCGCACTCATCAGCTGATGGGATCGTTCGTCGGAAACTTCAAAAAGATCGGGGGTTGTGGAACCGCTCCTTGAAGCGAATATATCCCGTCGTTCTCGTCAATTATGGAGAAACGCGTCTACCATGATGACCATTGCCACTCTTCTTCACACTCTATTACCTTTCTGCTGGATCCCGGGCCATGTTGGGTATAGGTGGAAATGAGCAAGCAGATTCTGCAGCGAAAAGGGCCCTTTCTGGCCCTCTCGGAAGGGATCTCAGCCTTGTTCGCTCAGACGCCTTTCCAACTCTGCGTCTGAGGTTACACGCTTTTTGGCAAGCCTTGTGGGACAGACAGGATGGTAATAAATTACGACTATTAAAGGCACTGTTGAGGAATGGCACTCGGCGTGTTGCCGCAGTCGCCGTGAGTAGGTGGTGTTGGCCCGTTTGCGCATTGGTTGCACTCGACTTACTCACTGTTTCCTTTTGCGGGGGGTTGACCCTCCTGAATGTTATTGGTGTCGACGGCCACTTACGGTCCGGCACTTCCTTGTTGATTGTCGCCATCTTGATGGTGTTTGTCGTCGTTTCTGTCTTCCGCATGACATTACGTATCAATTGGGCGATAAGTCTGTCCTCCTGTCCAGTGTTTTTCCAATTTTTGCAAGAGGTACAGATATATGACAAGATTTAGATTAGGCGTTTGAATAATATCTCTGTAATGTGTGGTGCAGTGGCAACCCGGACCACTGCACTGTGACTGAGGTGGGCGCTAATGACCAAGCTGTCGACGCGCCATTAAGCCTCAATCCCTTCCCCCCTATTACCGTCGAGCAGTTCCAATAGACCACCTCTGAGGTTCAAATTGGCTTTGCAGGTCGCGCTCCATAATGATTTCGGACCCAGCCTTTGATACGGGAAATCTTCCTTCGAGCCGTCGGTTGCTTTCCGAAGTGGTGGGTCCGAGAAGGCTAGGGAGGAGGCCCGCCTCTGACCGGCGTGAATGTACATTTCTTCCTGGGTACGCTGCGAATCATCCATAGTAAATTTGTTGATTTGGTTTCTGTGTAAGTCGAGAGACAGTTTTACGCACTTCCAGCAATTTGCAATTCTTGTTTTTGCCTGCGAACGCATATTTCAGCTGTTCGAAATTAAAGCAGACGCGCACGTTCACGGCCGAGTTGGCGCTCTCGTCCTGAAATCATCATTCGTCTTTTCAAACACCCTTACGCCTGAATGTCTCAGTTCTGGGAGAATTCTGTTCGCAGTTCTGCGGAACGAGTGGGCGCTTCCGACCATGGTGGGAGTTTCGGTGGAGGTCGTCTTCGTTGTTTGTATATTATTCTCCGATTTACACTCCGTGGCATCATCGTTTTGTTGATCGAGCACTGGCCTGTAGAAATATTGGCGGCCTTGGCTGCTTTCGCCAAATCTTTGTGAGTAGCCGGGGCATTACGGCTGTCATTGTAAATATTTGACATTGAGCAACTCGACCTCGCAATCGACATACACAATAACACAAGTAATTGCCAAAGGTAATTCTCCTGTCTTATTTTGGTTTCACTCACCACATTGTCGCTGATTTTATCAGTCCCGTCTTGAACGATTCCGCCATGTTCATTTTTGCCGCTTCAGGGCCCAAACGTTAGTGCAAATTTCACAGCTGAGTAATATGAAATGGGATTAAAATACCGTTCTTCTTCCATCGTCCTTTTTTAGTTTAGGTGCCACTTGGCAGGGTGAGGCTTCTTGCATCCCACGGAATGCATGAAAAAGACAAAATTCTTGCATAGAACGAGATTTATTCTTGAAATGGTTGTACACTCGCGACCGACTGATCGCTGCTCAGTCTTTCTACGCGCTCTATTCTGGCGAGATTGGGCTACCGAGCCAGCGGAGATTGGAGAGAGGGAGTGCTGTGGGGATGAGACATCTCCACATCATTCTCTTAACATCGATAAATGTCTTGTTATTCATAATCTGGTAAATAATTTTGGACGCCGACAATTTGTTAAGTAGCTAAAATTATTGTGAGATATAACTCGTCATTCTGCCATATGAAGAAATGCGTTCACAATAATCACGGTTTAAAGTTAAAGTGCTAGCTTCTTCATGAGAACGATGTTCCACGCTAAATATATAAGGCCCAAACTCAGGAAGAGACGTATAATCTGTAAAATTAAAGCTGAGATAGCGATGAACTCCTCTTTAGTTATGCGTATTCTATAAACTCCAGGCAGATTGGTGGATGTCTAACCCTCTGGCAATACGTTCTTATATACCCCTCAGCATGAGAAATCAAATAAAACAAAAAGAAAAGAAATAATTAAGCGTCAATTCTAGTATATTTATTGCAAACATTTTAAAAGATAAAAAAGAAACCCCAAATCATCATTGCGTATAATAGCATATAAGAAAACAAATATTTAAAAAGTGAAAAATCTGTTCTCAAACAAAGCAAATAAACTAGAAAAATAAATACAGAGTGGTAGTGCTTTTGCTTAAACGAATATAATCCACATCAACATAACGGAAATAATACAATTTAGGAAACAACGTACGTAAAACATAAAGCTTGTAGAAGTAAAATCGAACTGCGTATAAAAATAGTCGGAATTATACACTAAGAAAAAAGATTGTTGCGTTCAATTCAAAAAAGGGAAGAAAGCCAAAACAGTGCATAAACATAACATATCGATTTACATGAGGTACTGCTGGAGAGTCTAAATGATGAGAACAATTAGTTTCAAACTCAGGTTTGATTAGAATTCCATTGCAAAAATACGTACCACATCCGGTACTATTGGGCATCAACTGAGCTTTTAAGTCGTTGATTCGATAAGCCCTCTTAAATGTCGTCCAAGTCACCAATATTTGGGATAGCAGTTTAGCTATTTAAATGCCTCTCAAACATTGTCCATGTCACTAATATTTGGAACAGTAGTTGAGCCATTTGAATGCCTTTCCTTTGTAAAATATTACTTTGTAAAAAGGACTGCAGCTACTAGTACGTAAAACTCTTCCAAGGCTTCATTCTGCTGGTGCTAAAAAATAATAAAAATAAATTAAAAGGTATTAATATATATATTAATGTAATATTTATCAATGCAACCAACATAAGTACTTGGGATCGAATTTACATAAAATACAATAAGTTTCAGAAATAAATGAATTACATACAGTTGCATATTAAAAAAGATAGCACATACTTATGTAAAGAGTAACATCACTATAAACTAAAACAATGAACATATGTAAATGAAGAATGTAAAATGTAAAAGAAAAAAAAGTAAAAAAAAGCCCTTTTGGGTTTGATTCCAATTTACCCGTTCTGGCCACTGGGCTTTTCATCCTCATCCCCCAGCATGTTGGCCGTGTGCTGCAACCTAGTAATCCGTGGAGGCGGAGATCCTGGCTTTTGGGCTTTGGCTCCTTATTCCGGAGGGCGGGTGGCCTGGGCGAGCCGGCCTAAGGTCAATCGGCTATGACCTTTCAGGTCCTGTCGATGTGGGGAGGCGGCTTGTGCTGTATCCATCTGCATAACGGATCCGAACTGTTTAGGACGGAGATGGTGTGTACGGCTTCCTTGGTGGCCTCGCCTCTCGGCATGCTTACACTGCCACCTCTCGGAGATAGACGGCGGTGTTAGCTTCCTGGTGCAGGGCCCTGGATGTACAGCTTCCGGCCCTGCTTCACCCGAGTGCCGCGCGGGGCTTTATTTTCTGGGGAGCGCACCGCCGCGACTTCTTTTTTGCTTTCAATGGCAACTTCCCCCCCCCCCCTCCCCCGCAAAAATTTCTTCCCCACAAAATTCTTCCCCTCCTCGCTGCACTAGCAAGCGCCATAGGAGGGAACCTGATATGGTTGGGCCTGGTGCCCAGTTACCAGACCTTAGTAAGAGTCGGGACCAAGTCCCGAAGTTCCTGGTGGTGACAGGCGAGGGCCGAGATGTTACGCAACTTGGTCCTTTCGCTGTACACAAAGCTTTGAAAGGGATCTGTGGTTCTGATCCAAAGGGTTTCTCTCGGTTCCGTGCTGGGGGATACCTTGTGGAGGTTGCAGATGATGGTCAGGCGAAGAGGCTTTTGAAAGCGAGTGCACTGGGGTCATTCCCAGTGCATGTCGAGCCGCATCGTACTTTAAACAGCAGCAAGAGGGTCGTGACTTGCTTCGATTTGAGGGGTCTCAGTGATGATGTCATCCTGGGCGACCTCAATTCACAGGGTGTTACGGCTGTTAGGCGTTTGACATGGAAAGGCTAGAATGGTGCCCAGCCACTGACACCTTTTTCCTGACCTTTGATACGCCAGTTGCACCGCAGCACATTACTGCCGTTACCTGCGCTTGAAGGTCAGGAGTTACGTACCGAATCCGATGCGGTGTTTCCGCTGTCAACGCTTCGGCCATACCAGCGGCTCGTTTAAGCGTAGGCCTACCTGTGTTTCCTGTGCTCAGGCAGCCCATGAAGGCGCTGACTGTGCTGGCCCGGAGCAGTGCGTAAACTGCGATGGTCAGCACCAAGCCTCTTCACGGGACTGTTGTGTTTATGTTGAGGAACGTCGATTGCAGGAACTAAAGGTGAAGGACGGGCTTTCCTACTCGGAGGCCCGAAAGAAAGCCAAACTATCGGCACCGGCTATGACACGTTCTTTTGCGCAGGTATGCAGTGCGCCAATGTCTGGCCCAGTTAGTGAGTTTGCTGATTTGGCGGATTTACGCACTGAGCTCAGGTCTTTGACGAGGACGGTGGTCAAGCTTATTACTTTGTTGACCCTGCAACATCCATCTCTGCAGGGTCTTTTGGGTCCTTCGGACCCGGTTGCTGCCTTGCCGTCTACATTTGCCTAGCGTGCAAATGCTTCTGCTCCTGCTGCTGTTTCTGCTGCTGCATCTGTTCCCAGGCAGGTTAAGGCTTCAGCTAAGCCTCCGCCTGCCTGGAGTGAACCACAGATAACGTGGAAGAAGAAGGCTCCTGCTGGTAAAGCCTCAACACCACCCGGGAAGACGTCGCCACCAGGAGAGAAGGTGAAACGGTCGTTGAACGGCCAGCTTGCTGAGGGGTCCGTTGTGTAGCTTCAGGCAGTGGCAGTTAAGAGTTTCTTTCCACTTCGATATTACTGTCTGTTCGCTTTATTTGCCACCAGATGAGGTCTTTGGGGTTGGTGACCTGGAGGATCTGGTCCACCAGCTTCCTGCCCCTTTCCTGTTGCTGGGCGACTTTAACAGCCACCACGTCCAGTGGGGGGGGGGGACCTCATACTGACAACAAAGGGAGGATCCTTGAGGAGTGGATGCAGAGGGGTCCGTCTGCATCCTGAACGATGGCGCCATGACTCACTGTAATCTGGCCACAGGCAATTGGTCAGCGGTGGACTTAGCCTTCTGTTCGCTAGCCGTCCCAGTTCATTTCGCTTGGGCTGTCACTGCCGATCTGCATGGAAGCGATCACCTCCCCATTGTGTTGTCCACAACACAAGGGGGTTCTGTGGTCTCTAGGCCAGCTTAGTGGGCACTTAAGCGAGCTGAGTGGTCAGCCTTTGCTGGGGCTGCTGTACTTCAGCGTGCGGTTGAGGACTTTTCTGATGTGGATGAACTTTCCACTCATTTCACTGATGTGGTCCTTGCTGCTGCTCATGCTGCTATCCCGCATACGTCCACGCAGTCGAGACGAGTTCTTGTTCCGTGGTGGACACCAGCTTGCGGACTGGCCATTCAGGCCCGCAGGCGTGCATTGCGTGCATTTACGGTGAGCCCAACTACTGAAAACTTTGTGGCCTTTAAACGCTGCCGTGCCCTTGCCCGGTATGTTATCCGTGAGGCTAGGTGTGCTTCGTGGTTGGCTTATATTTCGTCAATCACGTGCTCCATGCCTTCTCGGCAAGTATGGAGGGAGGTTCTCGGGGAAGAACGTGCCTTCCCCGGTGTCGCAGTTAAAGGTAGCGAATGTCGTGATCTCTTCTGTGCCGGATATCGCCGATTGTCTTGCGTCTGCATTTGCGCGGGTCTCGAGTGATGGCCATTATGTTCCTGGTTTCCTCGGGATTAAGCGTAGAGAAGAGGTTCACTCTCTTGACTTTCGCTCCGATGGGCTAGAGGAGTACAATTTACCGTTTACCTGGCAGGAATTTGTTTCAGCTTTGTCCAAGTCGCATGACTCCGCCCCGGGCCCTGATGATGTTCACTATCAACTGTTGAAACATCTGCCTCTTGCCTCCCAGCATTTCTGGCTGGGGATGTTCAACCGTGTGTGGGCAGAGGGCTCTATTCCAGCAGCGTGGAGGACAGCAGTGGTCATCCCGATTGTAAAACAGGGCAAAGACCCTACTTCTCCTTCCAGTTATCGCCCAATCGCTCTGACTAGCTGTGTCTGTAAACTTATGGAACGGATAGTCAGTGAGCGGTTGGTGTGGGTGTTGAAATCACGGAGATTCTTATCTGCGTCCCAGTGTAGTTTTCAACGGTGTCGGTCAACTATCGATCATCTAGTTGCCCTTGAATCAGATGTGAGGGAGGCTTTTCGCCTGCGTCATCATCTGGTTAGGGTTTTCTTTGACTTGGAGGAGGCTTATGATACGACCTGGCGTTATGAGATTCTCCGTAGTCTCTATGACTATGGCTTGAGGGGACAGATGCCACTGTTGCTTTCCGCTTACCTCTCAGGCCGTTCTTTTCGCATTCGTGTCGGGGCGACTCTTTCCCACCCGTTTGTCTTGGATAATGGCGTGCCTCAAGGAGGTGTTCTTAGTGTCATCTTGTTTGCTATAGGGATTAACCCCATTGCTCAGCAAGCTGCTGTTCCCCAGTCTTTGTCGGTGACTTTGGCCTGCGCTTTCGGGCAGCTCGCATGCAGACCTGCGAGCGGCAGCTACAGCTGGCGATTAATAAAGTCCAGACCTGGGCGGTCAGTAATGGTTTCCGGTTTTCTCCGGACAAGACCGTGTGTGTCCACTTTTGCCACCAACGAACACTGCACCCTGTGATTGGGACAAGCACAAATTCCTGTTGTCCCACAGGCACGTTTCCTGGGTCTGGTGTTCGATTCCAGGTTATCTTGGCTTCCACACTTGCGTCATCTTAAATATAAGGCTTTGCGGACGCTTAACATCTTGCGGGTCCTGTCGGGCACTTCATGGGGTGCCGATCGCACTGCCATGTTGCTCCTCTACTGAGCCCTTGTCCGCAGCAAACTTGATTATGCGTGTATGGTGTATGGTTCGGCTAGTGACTCGACTCTCTAGATGTTAGACACTGTGTATCACAGTGGCCTGCGTGTGGCGACTGGGGCATTTCGAACTTCTCCAGTGGTCAGCCTCTATGCTGAGGCCTCAGAGCCACCTTTGGCCATTCGTCGGCGACAGCTTGCCATTCAGTATGCTGTGCGTTTGCGTGCTGTGCAATCCAGTCCTGCTTGGTCCATGGTTTTTGGGCCAGACTTGCGAGTCGGTAGACGCAGGGTGGGTAAGGGTGATTTTCGCGATAGGTTCCAGCAGTCCTGTCAGGAGATAGCCTTTGAAATGCCCTGCGTCTTGAGGCTTGGGAGAATGCCAGTTGCCCCTTGGCTTGTCCCGAGTGGCAATTTCATTTTCGCTCTGGTATCCCTCCCGAAGGGTTCCACTCTACCAGCAAGGTAGTTACAGGAGTTCCGGCTGCTGAGTTCTCAGTACGCAGGTTATCAGCGCCTGTCTACTGATGAGTTGAAGTCACACATTGGCGTGGCGTGTGCTTGTGTGTGTAAGGGAGTAACGGTTTCTGGCCCTCTCGGTAGGGATCTCAGCCTTGTTCCCTCAGACGCCTTTCCAACTCTGCGTGCGAGGTTACACGCTTTTTGGCAAACCTTGTGGGACAGACAGGACGGTAATAAATTACGGGCCATTAAAGGCACTGTCGAGGAGTGGCACTTGGCGTGTCGCCGCAGTCGCCGTGAGAAGGTCGTGTTGGCCCGTTTGCGCATTGGTCACACCCGACTTACTCACTGTTTCGTTTTGCGGGGGTTGACCCTCCTGAATGTTATTGGTGTCGACGGCCACTTACAGTCCAGCACTTCCTTGTTGATTATCGCCATCTTGATGGTGTTCGTCGTCGTTTCCATCTTCCGCATGACATTGCGCATCAGTTGTGTAATCTAGAAATTTGTAACTATTTATTAAAATGAAAATTCAATAATTTAATAAATTATTTATTTGGTTAACTGCTTTTGGAAGCTCAACAAAAGAAGAGAGTTAGTTTCAAGAATAGAACTTGAGGTTTCTAATTCAGAGAGGTGGGTTGTTTCCAGGGTGCGATGAGGATCTCCAAATTTGTAAGAGGCAACCTACTCCTCGAATTGGAAAGCC
>JAHWFP010154920.1:9349-21456 GCA_023313725.1 Lithobius niger | reverse complement strand
GTAGTGTTTAGTCCACGTGAAACGCTACTCCTGTGTTCAAATGTTTTTAGGATTTTTACTTTTGTACACCGTATTGATGGCTTCTGTACGGGTAATTATCATTGCTGGAAAAATTTTAAATAAAACTAATCGTCCTCTAGTATACAATAATACTACGTCGTGTCTCTGCTCTATAAGCCATTACGCAATTCTTCATTTGAGTTGGCAAAAGCTAGTTAAAGTTAAAACTCCAACGACCAGCTATTTAAAAAAAATTGTTCGTGTGCAAAAACTGTTACATCTTATTCCGTAAATGTTTTTTTTTACTATAGAAACTTCGTGTCTAGAAGTTCCATCCATTAGATAACTCTTTTATTAGAGGAAGGCAAACCAAGCAGCGCTATTCATAAAAAGACGAACAATGGGTAATATCATAAACTTAAAGCATGGCAAAAACCACTAAGTCATCCTATGTAAAAAGCATAAAAACAGTAATTTAAAAGGATAAAAACCACCAATTTCTCCCCTCAAAAGAGGCAGAAATGGCAGCCGAAATGAACACGACCCACCTGCTCCGCTGGGATGCCACGTCGCAAGGTTTTCCAACGGAGCAGATTGGTCGTGTTCATTTCGGCCGCCATTTCTGCCTCTTTTGAGGGGAGAAATTGGCGGTTTTTATCCTTTTAAATTACTGTTTTTATACTCTTTACATAGGATGACTTAGTGGTTTTTGCCATGCTTTAAGTTTATTGATATTACCCATTGTTCGTCCTTTTATGTAGCACTGCTTGGTTTGCCTTCCTCTAATAAAAGAGATGGATGGAACTTCTAGACACGAAATTTCTATAGGAAAAAAACATTTACAGAATAAGATGTAACAGTTTTTGCATAAGAAAATTTTTTTTTTAACTAGCTGGTTGTTGGACTTTTAACTTTAACTAACTTTGGCCAACTCAAATAAAGAATTGCGTAATGGCTTATACAGCAATGGCAAGACGTAGTATTATTGTATATAACTCTATGCTGGAGCCTTAATGGGTTAGCTGCAAGGGGCACTGCAGAGAGAAACAGAAGAGCGTCATACTGAAGCCGATGCTGTGAAGAGTGATTTCTTAGACCTACAACGCCAGATTTTTGTTGTTGAATAAAACAACGTTATTTTAAGCCTACGAAATCCGCTCTTCCGTTGTTTTTCCTCCATTTTTATGTAGTGCACCTTGTAGTTATGCCCTCCAAAACCCATACTGGTGCCAATATGGCGGCAAGTGTCATTGCTCTATACGCGTAATGGCGTAACGTATAACTATTATTTTATCGTATTAGACGTAAATTAGCATTATTTTTCATTCTTATTATGCTTTTTTGTTTGTTTTTGTAATACGTTTCTTTTGGAATGATTCATCAATATGTATTGATGATCCTGTTTTATTCTTTAAAACGAGTAAGTTTATTGTCTTGTGATTCGATGGCCATCCAATTGGCTTGGTCTATAGAGCAGCGTCATGTGACGTCATATTGACTACGAGACACCATTGGAGGACATAGCTACAAGGTGCACTAGATTAAAATGTAACGGAAAACAACGGCACTTCTAGTCAAGACAGTGCTTTGAGAGCGGCTTTCTTAGTCTTAAAAGAACGTTGTTTTCTCCAACAACAAAAATTGCGCGTTATAGGCTTAAGAAATCCAGTCTAATAGCATTGGCTTCAGTAAGACGACCTTCTTTTCCCCCTGCAGGGCTCCTTGCAGCTAACCCAGTTACTGGCTCCACCATAGAGTTATACACAATAATACTACGTTGTGTAACTGCCCTGTTAAATAATTTTTTATAGGACAATTTCTTAGATTTTCACTTGTACGTCTCAGTTCTTGGCCAAATATTTAAAATTTGCAACATGTAGTAAAGCAGGTTTGGTGCTTGGAGAAATTCTGACAATTGGCTTTTCAAACGTTTGAAAGGCACTATAATCTCTGAAAATGAATCCTTTGTCAATATTTGTCATTAACATTAAACTGTTCTCATTATTTATGTTGAGCAGTTCTTTAGTGTTCTATTGCCTTGATGGTGACATATAATGCGCTGAATGAAAATTATAGGTGATACAACAAGGCTTTGTGCCTCTTAGGTAGAAAAATCTCACAAAAATTTGACAGGCACGCAAGGTAACATCGCGTTAATTTTTACCGGTAAACAACTATTAAGCCTTATTTCTCACCGTGATGGGCATAATTCCCTTGAAGATTTGAGTCAGTATAAATGGAGTAAATGGAAATTTCAGCTCTATTCCACTTCTTTCAAATTTCCATTGTAATCCAGTTCCATTCAGATCAGTTCAGTGATTCAAATTCGTTCTAACCAACTCATTTCAATTTACAAATACAAGTCAATTTAATGCGATATTGTTTATTTAATGCTTTGCTTTATTCCAATCAATAGAGCAGTGAAACGACGTTGTATTATTGCATATAACTCTATGCTGGAGCCTTAATGGGTTAGCTGCAAGGGGCACTGCAGAGAAAAACAGAAGGGCGTCATACTGAAGCCGATGCTGTTAAGAGTGATTTCTTAGACCTAAAACGCGCGATTTTTGTTGTTGGAGAAAACAACGTTATTTTAAACCTAAGATATCCGCTCTTCCGTTGTTTTTCCCTCCATTTTTATGTAGTGCACCTTGTAGTTATGCCCTCCAAAACCCATAATGGTGCCAATCTGGTGGCAATATGGCGGCAAATGTCACTGTGCTTTATAATGCTCCATCTTATAATCTAACAAACCTGCCTTGATTTCCGATTGATCCATTTCGAATTCCAGTTAACTACCCCCCAATTATCATTGCTAAACCTAGGAAATGGCTAGGAATTTAAATTAATTTCGTGATCTGGGGTTGATGTCTGGTGAAATAGTTGTTGTTTTTTTTTTTTTTGCAGCATTAACTTGCATTGTGTGTAATTACGTTCGGATTCATTTCAGGTCAGATCAAACGAAATCAAAACAAGCATTTCGAATCAAACTGAATGCAAGACAAAGCAAGAAAGGTCTCTGCCATTCGAATGAATGAATTGACAGTTATTCACGTCAACACGTATGGAACGTGGACCATCCAGTCAATTCCTACTGGTACAATTTCATTGACTACCTAAGTTAAGTTCAATTTAAGTCATTGGAGTTCTATCCTAAGAAAATCATTTACATCAATTGATTATTTGGAAGTGCCTGCGTTGAATTAAATTCCACAAGTACCATTAAGTTGGAATTGAGTCAGTTATTTTCAAGTCCGGAATTGACGTGTGGCCGTCACTTCTCTTATCTTGGAAGAATAATTAGTTTTGGGGAGGAGGGGGGGGGGGGGGTAGATAGGACCAACTTTGAAAACATGCGTTCAACCTAGTGAAGACGTCAATAAGTAAGTAGATTGGACTAGACGGATCAGAATAGGTACTGGTTTACTACTGATATTGTCTCAATTGAGGAGTTCCCTGGAAAAAGGGCACTAATGAAAAATACACGTTTTGAGAAAAGGGCAAAAAACTGAGAACTATTATTTCATGTTTAATCTTTGAAAGTTAGCATTTTCTGACGGGATATATATTCATGTTCCTTTTTAAAACATATTTTTGTAGCAGATATGTTCTGGAAAATAGGAAAGCAAGAAAATAGTGGACAAATCATCAGCGGCACTGGCGGCGGCCATGTTGAAAAACAGCGCCATCTCACGGCGACATCCAGCGTTAAATAAAAAAATATTTGTAGAGCGCTTCTGTTGATCGACTTCGTAACGTTTGTGCCCTTAATCCATAGACTGAGAGGTGCTCTATCAGATTTTTTAGGACGCGGGAAAAGGGCACAAGTGACTTTATGGCCTTTTTTTCCAGGGAACTCCTCAATATCAACTAAAGTGACCAATCCCCCCCCCCCCCCCCCCCCAAAAAAAAAGAGAAATACTATATACTCACTCTTTTTTCCACTTCGGACGACCGAACTAGACAGCATATCACACCGAAGATGACAATGCATAGGGCGGCGCTTGGGTATTGCATGATTTGGAGCAAAAGGTGTTGATGATTAGAGATTGGTCGATGTGTGGTCCCCTATAAGAAAAGAAAAGGGAATAAAAATGATCATTGTGATAATTTTTTTGGAAATTCTTTTACCTTTGTCGATCGGTTTCGGAAATTGAAAGGGGACTAAAATGAGTTGTTACGTACTGGCAAGAATTTCTAGGGTTGGGGAGGAGAATTTGTGACTTGAGATCCCCCTACTGAAACGTCTTAAATTCATTCCGGTTAGTTCCGTCTACGTTTACAGAGGGCGCCATGAGTTTTATGTGGGAATTTCTACTCAGTTTTCAGCCTAAAATTAAACTCAACTATACACGAAACTAGCTTGTATTTAATTATTATTTAGTTTAGCTTAGTTGTACTTTAGTGTACTTTACGATTTGGGGTAAAAAATTAGCAAAAATTACCGGATGAAACACGTGGCGCCCTCTGAAAATTCGGATGGAACTAATAGGAATGAATGTAACACGTTTCAATAGGTACCTCTTAGTTACAAATTCTCTTCCCCAACCTTATAAAATTCTTGGTATTGGTCAACAATAGTAAAAACACTTATGCATGCATCAGCAAATAGCATTGTTCTCTATCCATCCTACAATAATAAAGAATGACAACAAAATAATAACCCTAAAAAAGCGACGTTTCTGAATCAATGCTGTACGTCGTTATCAAGTATTCTGGAAACATAAACCAATCAGCAACGTCACAGGCTTGCACAAAAAATAGTGGGGAGGAAACAAGCTGCGCAGAACGAAATAAAAAGGCGTCCGGCCATCACACCACGGGGGTCGAACAGCTAAAACAGGAAGGGGGAGGCCTTTTCAAGTCGTGAAAACTGAACGAGAAATTATTACGTAACCTGCTTTGTTAGGTATAATTCTTCTCCACTTTTCCAGCATTTTATTTAGCCTAACTTCTACGATGACGTTTATTGCTTCACGTTGGCCTGAATTCTTGCCAACGAAGTTCAGGATTGACTCCAAAAAATTCTGTTATAGTGTTAATACTTACAGGTGGATACTTACAGGCGTTTTAAAACCCCGCTACAATTTTCGAAGTTGCGCTGCCCCCACCCCCGGAAAACCCATAAATAATTTATTTAGGCGGGAGGGGACTGGCGTGATAAAATGACAATTGATGATGAGGGGGGAGGAGGGGTTTGAAAACGCCGATTTCTTAGTGACGTAATACTTGGACGCCCCCTAAATACCCATCTCTTTTCCAAGATAAACAGCTGAAATCCAGAATCAACCTTGAAACGCTTGTTATTTTATCACACCAGCCTAATGTTCATAATCGCATCATACGTGAAAAAAACACATGAAAAAATACGTTCCTGTTATCCAGAAATTGGGATTATCTGAGTTTATTAAAAAAAAATCCCACTTGCCCCACCCCCCCCCCCAAAAAAAAAAAAATTAATAAAAAATAAAACAAGCCACCTCATCTTAGGCAAACAGCAGTAAAGTTTCCATATTCCAGCTAGTAGCTTACCACAATGCCACTCGCCTGTCCTGTACTATAAACAAATAAATACGGATGCAAACCTATTCAGGTTTCCTTTTGGTCTCAATTGTCAGACTCCCTGAGCGGAGAATTGAACCCACAACCCTTGAAACCAAAGGCCGAAGTCCTAGCGCTCTGGCTTACAGTACAGCCTCGCTAGGAATTCGGCCCTCTGGTTTCAATGGTTGTGGTTCAAATCCCCGCTCAGACAATGTGACATTTAAGTCCAAAAGGCAACGTAAATAGGTTTGTATCCAGTATTTATGTGACACTTCTCGAGCACATTTGGATTTCCGTCCTGTTTAACCTGTGCTGTAAACGGTAGTGCTGTTCACATTTTACCTCACTTCGAGCCTGCGTCTGCAGTTGAGAGGTTTAGGGTTTGGTTTGTCATTCTTGTTCTGGCCGGGGGGGGGTCCTTAACCGTCCGTCTGTTCACATATTGACGTGTACTTTTTACTTTACGAAATGTAGTGTTCCTTGACTTTGACATGTGAGCTGTCATTCCTTGTATTTACGAGCGCTAGAGAACGGCATGAAGTGATTTTATGTGTATTTTTAATAGGTAATCCACCTGAATGCTTACTGCTACGATGCTAAATGCTTACTGCTACTATCGCTGAGCAACTGTTCACACAAAAAAAAAGACCTATAATATAATAATAATAATAGAAGATGTCGGCCAATAAGCTAATAGCTTGTTATTAGGCCCAAGCGGCAGATGTTAAGTGGAAGGTTTTACCACCATCAGGAACAGTTGTTTTTTGCCGCTTGAGGGAGGAAACCAGAGTACCCGGAGGAAACCCTCGTGCAACGGGTGGGAAACAACCGGAGAAAAACCCGTACATATACACTTCCCTTCCCAGGATCGAACCCGGGTCGGCACGAAGCCAGAGATGTACAGCTGGGACCAGGACGCCTATCAAATCTGACGCCCCGGTGCTCGCAGCTACCCGTGTACCTAGTTAAAAGACCCTTCCTAGGTAACAATAAACCCTGGATTCAATCCGACAAAAAACAAGCAGCTGCAGCGACTACTTAATCGCAACCGGTCTTCTGTACACTTCTGCTATGTCCGTCACTTTCGGGCCAACTCCGCTTCATACTTCCAGTTTTTTTTTAATTTTCGTTTCGTAATTCTTGGACGCTGAATCTAATGGTGAAAACCGTTTGTCTCTATCTGGTACCGTTCGATAATAAATGATTGGCTCACTTCTCCGCCACTTCCGACCAGTTTCGGGCCATCTCCAATGAAAATGTTGGAGACGTAAACCTCTACCATGCACTGCAACAGCGATCTCTATTATATAATTTAAAAGTCGTAACTATCACAACTGCAGGTTAAAAATGTGTTCTTTTAGATCTAATTTTAGATTTTAGGCGTATTTGTCAGCTTCTAAGCCTAATTTTTACCTGCCGTTTTAATTTCGTAAGCTAACGGAGAATTGGGTTCGAGGGTGGGCTTATTCATCCATGCAACATGGTGTCGAGACTATTTTAAATGAAGCCAATGTGTGTCGTTAACGAAATCCTTTTGTTTTTTGCTGTTGCGTGACTTCCTGTAGTGGTTAAATGCGACGTTCAAATGTTATTATTTCATTGAGTTACGTCGAGAAAGCCTATTAGCTATAAATAGCAACGATGATTTAATTTGCTTGTGTTTTTTAAAGTCCACATGATTGCCACTGAAAAAAGCAACGGTTGGACAAAGTCGTAGCTGTAGTCTTGCCGGTAAACGGGAAAAAATCCAAAGAAAAAAAAATCTAGGAATAAAAATCCAGAGAAAAAAATCCAGAGGAAATAAAATCCAAAGAAAAAAATCCAAAGGAAAAAAATCCACGGGAAAAAATCTAGGAATAAAAATCCAGAGGAAAAAAATCCAGAGGAAATAAAAGCCACAGAAAAAAAATCCACGGAAAGAAAATCAAATATAATTTTCTTTTAGCTTATTGTATTATTTATTTTTAACGCAAAAAACTGAGAAATGATGTCAATGAAGAAGTGAAAAAAAAATCAGTATTACTGAAGCAGGAGGACTGGCAGGGACCCACAGAGTCGTTGACAGCCAGCCTAACAGTGGAACAACAATGAATATTTGCAGGTTAAAAAGTGGGAGGAGAATGGTGCGACGAAAAAGGTGTGGGGGAACGACATTCATAGCGCTACGGATAAGTACGGAAGTGTGTCAGGGACGTGGTAAAGTACTAGAGTGAAATAATAGATATGATAGAATAAAATGATATGTTATGATAAAACTGTGTTAAATGTTGAAAGTTAATAAACCTTAAATGCTTCCGTAGAAACTGCCAATAATGACTGCGACATGATGCTATCGTCCAACGCGATTATCGTGCAGGGCATTGTTGGAGAGATGCAAAGTGTGTGTTGATACTTGGGTGGGTGACCACCTGGGAATCTGGCTGTTGCAGACATAGGGCCTTAGGGCAGATGACCAGGAGTGGTTAACGCTCGTTAAACCCTTTGAAACCCTTTGATTTGCAAAAACCTTTTGACCGCCACTGTACTACAACCAGTTGGTTTAAGTGCATTTTTTTTTCACTGTTTAGTCGTATTTTTACGATGGTCTTTCACATCTAAATGCTAAAAAAAAAAAATCTGAAATTTGAACATATTGTCGGTTTTACTACCTGCCTAACGAAAAATAACAAACTGTGGGAGAGCTAACCAAAATTAGACTGAAAACCAAAAGTGGGAAAAGGGTTGGGGAACTTTGGGGTTAAGTTAGGGTAAAAAGGCTTGTTTAGGTTGGGGGGAAAGCCTAACCAAAATTGGGCCTACTAAAGGCCTAACAGCCAAAAAATCCCCCTAACTAGAAGACCTAGCAGGGGTTGAAGAGGACCAGCCGGTTGGCTGGCCCGAAGGCTTTCTGATTTTACCATGCTGGCCCCCTGCTTAAATACGTTTTGGTAACCCATGACAACCGCGAAATAGCCAGGGTATTATGGGCAATGGAAAGTTCTAGAATGTTCTAGAGGCAGGAACCGGAAAATAAATTACAAAACATAGATAATGTCCACCTGTGTAAGAATGGACACCCAAGACTAAGATTGGCTATTGGCCCCAGCAAACATGCAAGTAAACAAGATTTGCGACACTGCCGATTCGTTTCGAAACGGTCAGTGATGAGGGTCCAGAAGTTATTGAGACAGCTTCAAAGGGAATTCTTCATGTTATTGTCACGGATTATCCACGTAACATTTTGCTCCATGGCAACCATAACACTTTTGCTACCACACTGGACTAGGAACGAACTTTTAGATGCGTGATGTACGCGTAAACCTGAATATATTCTCATTTTGATTTTCAAGGAATCAAATCGTGGATCAGAGATAAGTGTTGGGGAAGAAACGGAGTTTATCACTCAAAAAAAGCACCAGGCAGCGTTGAACGAGTTTTGTACCACTAACAACAAAGTACGAAATAACCTACACGTTAACAATATGCGGGGAAAAAATGAAATACAAAAATGGCATTGGATTTTTATTCCGTGGATTTTTTTCATTTGGATTTTTTTTTTTTTTTGGATTTTATTTCCTCTGGATTTTCCCTGGATTTTTTTCCTGGATTTTTTCCGTGGATTTTTTTCTTTGGATTTTTTCCTAGATTCCAACCAGTTTTCGCTGTACAGAAGACTAAACAAGTGGCTACAGTGACAACCTAGTCGCAACCAGTCTTCTGTACAGTTTCCCCACTACCAATGGTGAGGTGCAGAGCAGACCTCCATCACGCACGCACTGCAACAGCTATCTCTATTATATAAGCTAAAAGCAGTAACCATCAGAATTTCCGGTAAAAAATGTGTTAGCTTTTAGGTTTATCTTACATTTTAGGCGTAATTGTCATCTTTTAGTCCTAATTTTTACCTGCAGCTTTAATTTCGTAAGTAGCAGCTAACGAAAATTTGGATTGCAAGTAAGCCAAATTTTTTTTGCAACACGGTGCTCCTCCGGGTACATAGTACCGGGTACGTCATGCACAACGTGTATAGATAGATCAGTGGAAGGGAAGTAACGGGAGGTACCCAATGTAGAGACGGAGTGATAGTATAGTATTGTTGATGAAGAAAGCATCGACTCGTAGCAACTTGATGTTGCCGTGGTAACGCGATTTTAGGCCTAAATTTCATTTTTTAGGCCTAATTTTTTAATTGCAGTATTAATTTCGTATGTAGCGGATAGGCCTAATGAAGAATTCGGTTCGACGGTAAGCCTATTCATTCATGCAACAATGCGACGAGATTATTTTAAACGAAGCTAAAATCCTTTTGTTTTTACAGCTGCGTGTTATCCGTAGGATTTCAAGTCGACGCTCAAATGTTGTTATTTAATTTAGTTACGTCGAAGAAGTCTATTAGCTCTAAGGAATTAACGATATTTTAATTTGCCATGTTATTTAAAAACTTTTGACACTGAATCTGACGTTGTAAACCGTGGTCGTCTCTATCTGGTACTGTTGCGAAGTTGGAAAAAGTGACGGACGGACGGACAAAGTTGTTGCAATAGTCTTCTCAGTCGGTACGGCTGTACAGAAGATTAAAAACTGACCCAAAATTGAATCATGTTCTTTTAAATCTCAAACGAATTTCGTTTTGGCAAGTTTAATGAAAACGGCGTTACCCATTACGTCTCGCCTATAACGACAGTCACGCATCCCGCTTTTAAATTATCTTTCCCTGAGCTTATATTCGGATTTCAATTTTAATTTCCACTACCGGCAGTAGTACTAATACCTTGATTCAGCCGCGCGTGTCCGTAAGCGGCAGCTAACGAATTCAGCATGGCAACATTTGTTTTCATTATATGTAATATTAGACTGAACAAAGCTGCAGACGAAAATAGAAAAATGGCGGCCAGATGAAGGCGCTCTTATCATTGCCAATATTTGGCGGAAGGTAATTAAGTCCCCGAAGATTCGTGATCTCTAAGAGAACTTCCATTCTTCACCAAGGACAGAAGGGAATTGAGATTACTTCACATTTAAGTCGACGCCCAGCTCGCACGCGACGTAGACTACAATCGAGGAACGTGTCGCAGCACGCTCTAGTGGTTAGATATAAACTCCTTGAGAGTTAATGATATTAGGAAAGAGCGAAGTCAAGTGTTTAAGCAGAGTCTTTAAGCGAAACTGCACAAACAGATGGCAGCGCCGCCGTTTCGGAAGGCTGTAATTTTACGGATGTTCTGTGCGACGTGCGGGATTCTAACACCTCCCACGCAGGAGCCGTACGGAATGTATGTGACTGTGAAATGCGATAATTTTTCGTGTCACTACGGCCATATTGAGCGTCAGTGTAGCACGAATAAGTAAAATTTACGCTTATGGCTAATGAAATTAAACGGGTCTAAGAATTAACCTCGGGCTTATAAATTTTAAAACTAGGGAAAAAACACAAAGTATAAAAGGGAAACTTTCGTAACGTTCGGTACGAGCTTACTGCCTGCAGGGACAGGGCCGGATTAAAGGGCGGTTGCCACCAAATTAGCATTGCAGCATCTACGCCTAACGAGTTCACTCTGGCAGGAATCAAATGAACTTATACACAAAGCAAAACTTTTAAACGCATCAAACAAGCCACGTGACTTCTTAATTATGGAGTAAAAATTTGGTACGCCCTCATGCACCTGGAAACAAGCTATAAAAATTAACGATATTTTTGTCACTAGATGGTGCCACGGGAAACTATAAAGAAAATCCCCTGGCGCCATCTAGTGACACTAATATCGTTAATCTTGATAGCTTGTTTCCAGGTGCACGAGGGCGTACTAAATTTTTTCTCAATAATTAAGGAGTCACGTGGCTTGTTTGTAGCGTTTAAAAGTTGTGCTTTGTCCATTCCTTTGCTTCCTGCGAGAGAGAACTCGATAGGCCTAGACGCTGCAATACTAATTTGGTGGCAAACGGCCTTTAACGGATGTGCTATGGGTGCTAAAGTACCGGGCCATAGGCCGAAACAAATAAAATAAACGGTCACGGATAAAAATATAAAAAAAAGGTACTATTTTAAATAACAAAAACTTTTTACTTTTACTGAAAAAATGTTCCAAACAAATTTCCAATTTCAAAAAAAAAAAAAAATGTCGTTTTTCTCCTTTTTTGTAGATGGGGGAGGAGGTTAACGGTAAATCTTAAGCACCAGGCCTCTACGAGGCATGATACGTCGCTGTGCAGGGGAAACTGGACGTTGAACATTACATATCATAATCTAAACGATAAAATAACAATTTGTAAGACAGCGTGGAAGAACAATGTCAAAAAAATTTGTTTTTTGGGCAGCCTATTTTATTGTTTCCATAAATAAATAGACATAAATCGCTGGAAATAATACTAAGGAAAATTGGAAATTAAGCCAACAGCGAAAAATTTTCGCTGTTGGCTTAATTTCCAATTTTCCTTATTGTTTCCAGGAATCCCAACATTAATCTTGGGAAACCTGACTTTAATTTCGAGAATTCCGATGTTAAAGTCTGGAATCCCGAATACACAATCAGGATTTCTACTCAAAAATCCCGTGGCGGAACAAGTAAGCTTCGGGCTCGGGTGCA
>JAHWFP010154919.1:27889-46459 GCA_023313725.1 Lithobius niger | reverse complement strand
GCTCTGTGACGCACACTAAGTAAAGTCTTGTTGGCAGTGGCTGAGCAGCAATTGATAATTGTCTAATCCTTTTGCGAAACATATATTATGCTTGTAATTCAGAAAAGAAAAGACTTCACTAAAATTGCCGTATCTGCTAACAAATCCAAATAATTGCACACTTTTAGGTCTTAAGAAATTCACCGTCACAGCACTGGCTTCACTAAGCGCCGGTGCACACGTGCGTTTTTTGGACGCTACGGCGACGCATCCAATCAATGCACACGTGCGTTTTATTAACGCGCGTTGACGCTGAGGTGCCGCTTCCGTGACGTATGTACGCGTTCGGTTCCCTAACCTCGTGTACAAAAAAGTTATAGTTTGAAACCAATGAGACGATGTTGCTTTTTTCGCCTACCTCGTGAACAAACAATATATTTTAAACCAATGCGACAAATTTTGGTGCATTGATGTACTAATTTAAGACGTACCAGTGGAAAATGTTATAAATCCTTTGCAGATAACTAAAAAAATCGGTTAAGTTCTTTAATTACTTCCCAATGAGTCTTCAATCATTTCTGCAGCAACATTTCATATTTCAGGATAGTTCTTTACTCGCCCAATAAACAATTCCGGGTCTATTTCTTCGAAATTGGACGCCATTTTCGGTAACGCTTTTGCGGTAAACGGCGGACGTGTGCACCGCTCAAGTCATCCAAGGTACTCAGAGGTTTTTTTAACGCTACGATACCGCTGCGTTGACGGGGGTAATGGCGGTGCAAAACGACCGCATGAGCGGCGGGAGACCGGCGGGCGGTAACGCAACGTCGACGCAGGTACGTGTGCAGTATCCAACAGATGGCACGTAAACCAAACCACAAATGCGGTACCGCAGCGGCGACCGCACATGTGCACCGGCGCTAAAGGCGTCGTTGTTTTTAACCTCCATTTGTATCCAGTGTCCCCTGCAGCTGACTCGCTATCTCCGTAGTGAATAGGGCATTATTGCTCCTGCTCTACTGTTTACTGTTGTGGTATAAACAAGTCTTCTCTGATCTTTCGTTTTATATAAATTGCTTCGTCGTGCTATGGCGATTTCAGGTTTCAAATCGTAAGGTTCCCTCACTCGTGTAAATGCCTCTTTGGGTCGCTACGTTGAAGGAAATAATTCCTCCAATCATTATGTGATATTGGTGTGACAAAGTGAAGGTCAGTGACAGTGGACGGATGAATGGATTGCATACGGACGATAATGATGAAGAGGGATTTTCCTGTTACGGTGTTTAATGGTTAAGGATTGGATAGTATAAAGCTCGCCTGCTTTTACAAGTAACCTGCTAGATAATGATAAGATGATATTAAGGGCCTGACATACCTGAAATTGGAACTAAAGGGACAACTGTAGTTATTAAGACCGAAGTATTACTGACTTAATCCTGCTGCGATGTTACATGAAGTGTATAGCTATATGAAAGGTATAACAATTGACTAGTACCATTAAAGTTTAACAATGACTTGTATACAGATAAGAAAAGTCAGAAAAGTCATGGTCATAACTTACATGGTATGTAGTACTCATCCAGACGAACAAAAAAGTCCATATAAACATTGGTCCGGAATCGACCGGTTTCCAAGATCCAGTGACCTTTGTCCCACAAAAACACACGCATTTTCAGCCAACATTCTGCCAACATAAAAAGCAATGTCTCTTAAAGACAAGTGAAAAATCTCCACTTCCCCATGTGTTGAGCACAAGTACATCTCACAATTACAGTGTCTGGTTATGTGTTTGTACGTATTGCCAGAGCACAATGACTTAACCATACCAATCAAGAGATGGCCGACATGCATTTCATGTATGGCCGGGCCAATGGAAACTCAGCGGAAGCTGCACGGTTGTACGCTGAGACCTATCCAAACAGAAGGCATCCAGACCATGCAAGGATCCAATCACGTCTGTGTGAGCGTGGCTCATTCGAGGTCGCTCCACGAGAGGGAACACCAAGAACGGTCCGAACTCCTGAACTGGAAGAGCGAGTGCTACAGAGAGTTGACGAGGACCCAGGAACGAGCACACGGCGGATTGCCGCAGCAGAAAATGTAAAGCATGATGTTGTCTGGAGAATCCTCCATGAACAATTGCTGCGTCCTTACCACCTGCAGAGAGTGCAAGCCCTAGACGAAAACGACTATCCAGCACGGGCTGAATTCTGCCAGTGGCTGCATCAGCATGCACTGCTAACCCTCTCTTCCTGCATAATGTGTTATTTAGTGATGAAGCTGGATTTACCCGTGATGGAATTGTCAACTTCCGTAACACCCACCCATGTTTGGGCTGATGGAAATCCCCACGCGATCCTGCAATCACGGCATCAGCGTCGGTTCTCCATCAATGTGTGGGGTGGTATCGTAGGGGATGTTCTCATAGGGCCGCATGTTTTACCCAACAGGCTTGCTCGGGATTCATACCTCACCTTCCTGCGAGATGACCTACCTGGCCTACTCGAAAATGTCCTACTCATGACATGTCAGATGATGTGGCTCATGCACGATGGCACTTCCAGCTTGCTGTCAGGCAACACCTCAATGAACAGTTTTGGAGAGAGATGGATTGGCCGAGGCGGACCACGTCCATGGCCTCCCCAATCACCAGACCTGAACCCATTGGACTTTTGCATCTGGGGCTACGTGAAGGGACTCGTGTATTCAAGAAACATTGAAACCATGGCACAACTGCGGCAACAAGTTAAAGCTGCATTTCAGCAAGTGAGGCAAAACCAAGAACTATGCGAGAGAAGAGCGGTGGCATGCATCCAGGCAAATGGTGGCTACTTTGAACATCTGTTGTGTTGTCGTGGAGAATCGCCCTGCGTCTTTTCAGGATTCAACCAATACCTCCTTATGTTCCCATAATTTTGTTTCCAGCGAGTTTTCGTTTTGTAGGTTTCTCAGGAAAAGAAACTAGTGACTTATCACGAATGGATCATGGCTGGATATGTCCTCACACCACTGACTTCACACACAGGGGCCAGTCACTTGATCCGAGAGCAGACGGCGGGAGCAGCAGCGAGCAAACGAGTTTGTGGGGGTAGTCTCTCGCTCCGCTCGTGCCGCACGCTTCTCGGGTCAAGTTGTGTGACTTTACACAACTAAATTCGTCTCTTGCGGGGCACGTACTCAGCATTTCGCATTGCTTAGACATTACTTATTTTAAGCCTCCAGCGGGTGCCATCATGGTGTGGCACGCTGAATGTAGTAGAGTGAATCCCAAAAGAGTGCAGTGTCTTGTTGTGTGAACTGGCTTTCTTACAAAGTACTAAGAAGACGCTTCTACCGCTTTGAAGTAAAGGGGGTAAACACCACCGCTTATTTCCAGGCTGGGGATTATTTCACTTGTCTTTGAGACATTGTTTTTTATGTTTCTGAATCTAGCTCGCTGCCCATGAATTGTTGCTGAAAATGCGTGTGTTTTTGTGGGACAAAGGTCACTGGATCTTGGAAACCGGTGGATTCTGGACCTATGTTTATATGGGCTTTTTTGTTCGTCGAGATGAGTACTACATACCATGTAAGTTATGACCATGACTTTTCTGATACCCTATAGAGATACATGATAAGATTTGGTGTACATGAAGATACAAATGGACACTTTGTTAAATAAAGACAACATAAAGCTCTTGTGGAAACTGGCTGAAGACTATATCCAATATACAGGCTTGCTGGTGTATAGCAGATGAATGCGAGTGGTGCTGTTATGGATATACGATATATCTCCAGAATTCTTTTTTTCAAATAAAGAGAATGTGTGTCGTTAACGGAATCCTCCCCCAACCCTCCCTGATTGTCTGCATCCCTATAGTGGTTAAAGTGTGATGGTCAAACGCTATTAATTCGCCGAGTTACGTCGAAAAAGACACGCTTACCAGGGCCAGCTGGTTGAAGTTTGTTTTTATTACCTGTAAGAAAATATATATTACCTTATTTTTTAGCACTCTCTCGGGTTCTCATTGCTTCCTCCAGAGAAAGAAAGTTAGCTTCCCTGCCAGTCCCGTAGTCTTCCATATATAAGCGTTGGCGCAGAACCATTCCTCATCTCTTTTACGATCCTCATAGGCACAACTATGACCGATAAGAGGGGAGGACTGGGCGAGGGTAAAGGTAATGTTTATTTTCACATAGGCAACAAAAACAAACTTAAACCAGCTGGCCCTGGTAGTTTGTCTTTTTAGTTGCCGATGAAAGATACATTACCTTATTTTTTAGCACAATAACAGACTTCGTCACAAGGTGGCGGGGCCATAGTGACGGTACCCCGGCTACCCCAAACTCAACTGACTTAGTGAACCTGAAGCGACGTGCGTAGAAGACGGACGAGCGATGGGTGATCCTCTAAGTCATGAATTGGAACGGAAAGAACCACTTGGTGTTGCTGGCTAGTGCGAAGTCAGCCGCTGCAAAGGCAAAACCGGAGCGAGGCTGCTGCAACACGTAAGCGAGGAAGATGGTTGAAGGTATCGCAGTCACAAACGGGTTCTGGGGCAAGGAGAGGCGTCTGCCGAAATTGGCTGAGTGGGTGATCTTGTCGGTGACCGGCGGAGGAAATGCAGCCGTTGGAAAGATAAGAACGCATGGTGGCCCAAAGGAAGGCACAGACTTTATGATCAGAAGACGTCAACGAATTTGGGATAGAGTTTTGTTGAAAGTGGTTAGACAACACAGGGTCACGTTCCGTGTTTGGTCAGATGAGAAAGGACCCCAAGGGGAAGGGAGCGCAAAAGCCAGTAGTTGGGGAAGCGTTGATCCGAAGGACTGTGAGGAAGAAGACTGTGTCCCATCATGATCCCGTTTTGCCGGCGAAGCGAGCAAGAGGAACCAGCCTGGTGTGTGGCTACTGAGCATGTTCTGGTAGAAGAAGTAGAGATCGATTCAGTGTTGTGTTGTTTGCTTTCACTTGGGTGTGGAAAGCAGACCCCAGCTCCGATCGGTAGCAGAGCGTGTGGAAATGAAGAACCAGGAGGAACATGAGAGATCCAAAGGAGCATTGGCAGAGGAGGAACCCGCTGCTGTGGTTGCTACTTTAAGGGTTCTCACCCGGAGCTCAGGGCATGCGCATTGATTCTTAAACCAAAGGAGTTTCTTACTAAGGAAACGTAAGTTCCGGCTAAAGGCGAGTTGGCCGCGTAGGATAGTGGATGCAGTGGCGGTATGAACAAGCAGAGGAGGAATCGAAGGCCTGGAAAGGAAGGGGTTGGCCAAAGGTAACAACCAATCCAACTATCCGTAATTCGTAGTTAATACGAGGGCTTCCACATTCCTGAAGAGGGCTCTAAGGGTCCGGTCGTACGGAAGGTGCTGGGCTGACCACCCCTTCCTTAGGTGTCTCCGTAACTCGTGAGACAGAAGGCAGACCGGAACGCATTGTGGAGCGATCAAATAACAACCGTACGAGTACGAGACGGTGGTGGGAGAAGGCAGGAAGGCATAAGCAGGAAGAACGCAGAATGCGGTCGAAAGGAACAGAAAACAAGATGACATGTTGAGCCTCGTTCCGATTTACCAGTGCCGAAGGGCAAGTGTGACTGTCAAAAGCACGGAGGGAACCAGGCCAAGCTGAAGTATGAATCACTAGTGACAATGTTAGTACTGTTAGGAAGGGATACGGATCGTAGAGTGCGGCTTGCACAGGGCCATATATGCTGAGGACGGTGGATCACGAGAATAGGGAGAATCCCTGTCATTGTCAAAGAGGGTGGAAAGACGGTCCCCAGGATCCATGGTAGGAGCGGGTAGACGAGGTGCGGGTGGAGCAGGATCGCAGTGCTGATAGGGACCATAACCGTCCATGGAGGTACGCATCCCCTTAGATACGGAGGCTAGCCAAGCCGCTGTATAAGTGGAGGGATCAGGAACAGGTGGTCGCTTATGTTTAAAACTGTGGAGCGAGGAATACATAAGGGTATGCACTTGAGCTTTGACAGCTGCCCCCCCACAGAGCGTATGGAGCGGAGCACGCGATAGCGGAGAGTCAGGACGAGCTTGAAGTGTTGTGAAGTAGTTCCCTGGAAAGCGGTGTTGTAGATGGCGGTATTGTCTATTCCTATGTGGTGCTGAAGTCAAAGGTATCAGGTTGCAGCTTAACCGGTAGATGAAAGGAGCGGACAAGGGATCGGGAGTGTTGGATTGTTGAAGTCCTATCCAGGAGCTGCAAAGCCCAAGTGAGGATTGGAACGATCAGTCTGTAGAAACAGCAAGGGAGCAGAATATGGGATGCCATGGAGGTAGAGGCGGACTGGCGGGTCAAGAGGCCAGTCGGGAAGGTGACTGCCGGGGGCCACTTTTATACAACTTATTATGGGAGAGCCAGGGACGTACCAAAGTCCATTTGTCTTTGGTTGGGTGGGGGGGGGGGGGGGGGACAGTTTAAATGTGTAAAAAAAAACATTGCAGCTAGGGATCTGGGGGAGCGCTGTGAGCTCTCCCAGCGAGGTCCGGGGCAGAGCCCCGGAAGCTGACGGAATTTTAGGAATTCTGAGGCCTTTCCTGGCTTCAAATGATACGTATTAGACATTGCTTAGGGCGCCACATAAATAAAAGACAGTAGGGAAACAGTAGGGTAATGAACAGTGGGGAAAGACCTTTTTTTTTAAAAAAAAAACCCTCACATGCCTTAAATTTATTTTTTGTGGCTTTAGAAGAATGCTGGATACCAGGTATATACACGAAGACTCAGAACTAATTTTTTTATTATGAAAAGCAAGTGATTTAATCACTGGACCTATTAGTGATTACCTAATCTAGGTCCAGTGTTATGTGTTATCACACTGCAGGTAGCCTATTTCGGCGTTTCGTGGGGTGGGATTTTTCAACAGCAGTGTTTGATGCAAATAATAAAGGGCGGAACCAGAACAAAGTTTGGGGGGGGGGGAGATTCGCCGATTGTTTTTTTCAATTTTTTTGATTAATTTTTGTCTTAGTTTAGCTAAATTTTTCCGAACAATTTCGGCAATTTTTGCTAGTTAACATGGAGGGGGCCACAGGCCCTTAGGCTTCATTCTCTTCGGCACCTTTCTTGGATCTGCCCTCGACAATAATTGAATCTCAATTTCTGCATTTTAAAACATGGAAATAGGACCTTAGCTTAGTTAAGTATACGAACTTGCTAGAAGTAAAGGAAAGTCAAAATTGAAAATTTAAGCCCACTTTCAGCGAAAATGGTCACGTTGTCAAGGTGCTAGGCCAGGCTTTAGTATTTGTTAGATTTCGGTAATGTGACCATTATGGTATATTTTTGCTGATATGCTTTAATTCTCATTTTACCTAATTGTGGGAAACACACATGACGATAATCTGATACAGATCATTCTCAATGGGGGTTCTTTGCAGCTTGAAAAAGTAAGGAGTAGGAAAAATTCAGGGCTTACCTTCTTAAGCTGAGATAGTCTAAGTGTCAGTCTTATAGCTGGCTGCAGAAGTATTAGTTTTACCATCGAATTCCAAATTCTTCCTAACCGAGATGGCCTTCCGTTCCTCTCCCGACTTTCGTCGTTTTAAAGCATATTGAAGATTTGTCATCGGTTCGCTCATTTCCGTGAAAGAAGAAACGTCCTCGTCACTTTCTCTTTCGCTTATGACCTCCATGGATAACAGTAACCGAATGATCCGTGCGTTAATGTTCTGTCAGTTAATGCAATCACTCCATACAAAATGCGTACGTAGCCTACACTATGTAACTTCAAGAAGAGCGGCTTCCGTGCAATACTCTGGCGCAGCTGCTCGTTCATTCATTCATTAATCCTAATGACGCCAGAAACCGCATCGAGTAAACAGCGGCCATCTGTGGTTGAAACTCGAAATTTCAGCGTCGTATTTGGAGAACAAAAATAGACTTAAACCTACGTTGCTTGCAAACTGAGAAGGGTTAATTTAGTAGGTACAGCCAAAAGGTGTGAAACTTAGCACGAATAAATAAAATAGTAACCGAGTATTACAAAAAATGAAATATTTAAAATAATAACACTGAATTTCCTTTTTAACTTATTTATTTCTGCTGAGAGGCCACTAGGGCGAGAGGCCAGTCGGGAATTCCCGACCCCCCCGACCTTGCCAGTCCGCCTCTGTGTGGAGGACAAGGAATACCGGGATTAGTACACTGTTTCTTTGGCAAGGAGGCCAACCATGTGGTTGGAAGGAAAGAGGATCAGGTGTAGGTGACTGTGTCCTTCTGGAAGCATTGAGGGGAGAGTCCAAAGTGTATGTACTGTAGTTTTGGAAAGAGGTTGTTCCCTCGGCTGGGTGGCAGAGCATGTGACAATGGAAGACCTTGATGGTCACGTGGATAAGTCCAGTGGATTGAGGAGTGAGGAGAAGGCAGCTTGATTAGGCTACCACTCTCTATTATTTGAAGTTTAAGGGAGGCACAGTGTTCCTTAGTTTGAAAAAGTTCAACATGAAGAGGATGCAATTCGACTAGCGGAGGGCTGTCTGCACGGAGCAGGAGACGTTTAACTGTATCAAGAGGCAGGAAGCGGAGCGGAAGGTTCGGACAGAAATGGATGGACTACTAGTTGTGTCGGATCGAGTGAATCCTACACTGTTGATAACTCAAGAATCTCTACGCCTGAGTGGAAGGTCCTAATGGAACAGGGGACATGGAGCGTGCCGGACAGATCAGCAGATCTTCTGTTGTTCCCTTGACTTGTGGTATTGCGGAGAGTGTAGACTTGGAATGAAGCGAGGCGTAACGAGAAGCAGTACCGATGGGAGGGTCAGCCGTTGGCAAGTATTGGGATGCAGACTGGTGTGGCAGGACCCAAGAATGCTTGAGTCGAAGTTAGTACAAGAACCGTACCCCCGGATCGGAAGGACTGAGCGGAGCAGGAGGGTAGGACAACGCCGAGCGGATCAATGGTTCCATAGGTGAATCCACGGCGTGTGGCCGCATAGGTTGGGGAGAGTAAGTAGTACTCAGCACCGTCGTACAGGGTGATGGTTTAAACGAAAGTGGACCGGAGTGTATCGTCCGGGTAAATATTCGATAAAGGCTGCGCAATACGATGCGTGGAGGGTAGTGGCACGGAGGGATATCTTACCCCTTCGTCAAACCAAACAGCATTCAATACTGGAAGGAGAAGGACGCTAAAGTAGACAATGCAAAGCTGGGACAGTAGGCGGTGATGCGGACCAGATCCATGGAGGCTGCGCAGAAGCAATGCGCAGTGCGTAGCAACGGTGGCACTGCACGCAGCAGTTGATCCGCGGAGCAGACGGTTCCCGTGTTGAAAGTCTCGTATGTCTGGGAACTTACTCTGGTCACCGAGAAGTCCCCCCCCCCCCCCACGGGGCAAGGCAGGAAGGAGAACGTGAAGGAATCGAAGAACATGAGCCCATCCTGGGCTGCGGGCCGACCGCAAGGTGGAACCTCCTGGCGAGATGCAGCCCTATTCTAGGCGGCTACAGAGGATCGACGTGGCGGATTGGAGGATCGATGGTACAGCTTTATAGCTTGGTTAGTAGCTAGAGAGCAGAAAATAAGCGGAGCGGTGGTACGTCCCCTCTCCCTCCGTGTACAGCAAGGTAGTAAGGAGGGAGGAAGAATCAGTGCGGATCGTGAATCTGCCCCAGACAATGATGTGGACGGGTGAGATCGAGGCGAATTAAGGAGGGGGACCATGCCAACGGATTGGCCTTGTAAACAACAAACGATGGAGGGTCCAATCCAGCCAAGCCTCCTGAGAAGCGCAGGGACCGGGACCAGATTGATGGCCCAATCCTTTGAAGATCGTGAACCAGTTCTTTAAGGAGAATATCCAAAACTCCAGGAGGAGGACAGCAGTAGTAGGAACTGCAGACCGGATCGGGCAGGTGGAGCGAGGAACGTAGTTGGTCGCAGGCCGAAGGAAAGCGATGCAGAGGATCGCTGCCAGGCGGAGTGCAGCTAAGCGGAGCGGCGTCGAGCGGATAGTTGTTAGGCGGATCGTTGTCAGGAGGATCGTCGACCAGCAGTTCGTTGCCAGGCAGATTTCCGCCTGATTCGTGTCCGGGACGACCGAAGCGATGTACGAGCCACCCCAGACTGATACTCGGAGCACACCCCAAACACCAGAGGATGTGAAAGGGCCCAAGGGATGGAGGGAGGAGCGGGCGGAGCGTGGAATGTAGTGGAAGAGCAGCCGCATCGTGTAGCAGCCAGAGAAAAAGAGATCAGGAATGGTTCTGCGCCAACGCTTATATATGGAGGACTGTGGCCGCGCATGCGCGGTGAGGCAGCCACGGGACTGGCAGGCAAGCCAACTTTCTTTCTCTGGAAGAAGCAATGAGAACCCAAGAGAGTGCTAAAAAATAAGGTAATATAAATTTTCATCGGCAACTAAAAAGATTGTTATGAATAAGTTAGCGACGATGTTTTAATTTGCCATTTTTTTAAAGGTCACCATATATAGCAGCACGATGTATGCTTCGTCAGCATTCCATAACAGTTTAGGATTGCAAATTTACAATGACGAGTGTTAGATCAATAAATTCGGAAATACAAAATTTCTTGTTATAATTGATCGGTTTACGGCCGATACATGCTCAACAATACTTTTGAGGCTTTCACGCAATTTGGCAAATTTCATTCCAATCCGACCTTTCGTTTGGGCTCCACCCAGAGTGACGTCCAACCAATCAACATTTTGCAATTTGATGTTTTTTACAGGCTATACTTCTCTCGCTTCGCCAATAACTTTTTCACCTGACAAGAATTCCAAAACCCTCCCACGCATTTGTCCTGACCCCTACAACCCCCAAACCAACAAAAGGACCATCCTCAGATCACCACGCATCCGTGTGCAAAAATTCAGACAATTTTGCGCTAGCCATGAGCAAAAAGTCTATGGGATTTAACATGGGAAAAATCTTATAAGCTAGTAGCTAGCTAGCTAGTAACATAAAAACAACGTTATTGACGCATCTTTTTCTCTATGATTGGTGGACACTCATCCTTTAAATTTTAGTTTTTCTTAATTTCTGACCCCCCCCCTTACATTTTCCACAATTTGAAACATTTCCGTCGCATCGGGCGGAACGCGCAACATGCCAAAATATGCTTTCAGTTGCGTACAGTTAACTGACACATGTCTGCTAGTGAGCCGCCTTTTTATCATTAACAATCAATTTTTTAACAGTCGGAAGTCTACAATGGGATGATCTACTGTTACTTGGAGGTGACAAACCTAGCGTGTGTCTAGATACAAGGGAAGCGTAGTTCACAGAAGAAACCATTATTACAGTAAAAAATGCATTCCAAACAAAGTACACTAGCAAAATTCAAGGCCCTGACAACAAAAATTTCAATTTTCAGGACTTTTCAAGCCTTGAATTTTCGGTTTTCAAATTAAAAACTCTTCAAGGAATTAAAAATCGTGTATGAACCCTGTTCATTGTAACCTGTGTTTAACTTTTGGCTTGGTAGATTTTATCAAAGATGCCATTTTGTCCGTAATTAAAGGACATTTTGGGGACATAACTAACATACAAGTGCTTTGGTGCCTGCAAAGCATTCCCTCAAAATCTCGCGCCAATATGATACTGGAAACAGGTTGAGTGACGTAACAGTTTTCATGTGTGTGGAGGCATACAATGAACGAGTTGACAGGGGGAAAGAAAATACGTTTCCACAAACGCAGCTTTTGACTTGCCTTGTTTCAGCGTGTTCTGTCTAACAACTTTTTTTTATCCTAAATTGTGTCTGACTGTGCATGACACTTTGCCGTTGGGATTATTATGTCATATACGTGCATATACGAACCTAAATATCATGTTAAAGAAATAAAGACTTCTTTTAGTGTGAATGAACGGTCTTTAATAGCGCAAGAACATCATCATGGCAATAAAATGCAAAAAAGGGTAGTTTTAACTACCGATCAATGGCAACAAATACGGAACATAACATTTGGCATCAGTAGCAATAAAACAAGATATGTTGACAATGATTCCACCAAATAAATGCAGTGAATTCTGCAGTCTTCTTTTCATAATACTTAAAAATCAACAAAAATTAATGTCAAAATATCAGCGATAAATTTCTGCATGGATAAAGTTTTTTGGTATTCAAAATCATTTTTATAAGTTGAATAATGACTTGTTTTTTTTTAGTATTACACAACAATTATTAAAGTGATACGTAGCATAGGGGAAAATGGTGTATGTGACCGTAATTAATCTAAATTATAATATCCAGCTTTGAGTCACAATCATACGCCACCTCTAGATTATCGTTTAGTACTAAAACTCTCTTTGTTGGCTAGAATTGGGCTAAAATCAAAACACTTTTACTATTTTTCTTTAAAACAATGACTTGTTTATTTAAGCTGATAAAACGAATAAAAAACAAGGAATAGAAAACATGTGTCGTCGTCTTAAACTGTAGATGGCGTACATCTTGAAAAACCAAAAACGGAAGTATGACGTTTATACTTGGATGTTTAGTATAAACATCTCAGAAACTGTACACAAAATATGGTTCAACACATTCTGAACCATCACTGGCTAAAAATATTACACTACTTACACTTTAGGAAGCATTTCAACTATGACCATTGCAAGTAAACCACACTGTACATCATCCAAAACTTCACCTAATGATCGGAATGTATTTATTACAACAAAATTTTGAAAACCTAGTTAACTTAATTCAACACTGTGAAATGTATTGTATACTTTTTTTCCCATGTTTTGAGCATGTTGTATTTCAAGGTTTTCATTATAAAATATACCACAATGAAAAAAAGAGGATGGTAAAATTGCTCTCACACATGTTCACTGAACATTTTTATGTAGCTGCTTCACACCTAACTATTGAAAAGAGACATATGGTCCCTTTACGTGTAAAACAAATGCATTAACTTACATTTTATGGTATAGGATTCACCTCACTCAAAACACAAGTGTTTACACAATACCGTAGACCATTCTCTAAAATAATACATGCCTATTTGTCGTAGATGATGATAACTAAGTTAAGCCTTGCTTTGTGAAGACATTATTAAAAAAAAAGTAAACCAAAACTGAATTTGACTACAATAATCAAAGCTAAATTTTAGTCAAGACTTTTATAGTGTTGTCTCACATTACTGTCGACTATGGCTACTCCCAACAACTGCAAAACAAAACGGATAACTATCTGAAATATATTTTCAAATATTAGCAAGCAGCTGTGTTCATGATTTTGGCAAAAACGTTTTTGCGCATCTCCGAAGAATTTATCAACTGTACTGTTTCAAAGATCTTCAATGTTATATTAAAAAAATTATTCTTTCACAGCTTCTGAATTTATGACAAATGACCATGCAAAAAATAAAAATAAAAATAGTCACCTTTAAACGGATGTACTGAAACATTAAAATCCCTTGATGGAAAGTGAAAATACGAACTTTTTTTTGGAGAAAATTAATCGGCAAAGATCGATTAGGTAAAGCCTTACGTTCAAAGTAATTCAGAACTTAAAGAGACATTGTAATGAATGATAATTTGACAACGTTAATCAATTGTTGCCATGCATTGCATTAAAATGTAATCAAAATGCTGCTAACAATTTGTATAATGTTTTGGGTTTCTTTCCTACATTAAACAAACTAAAAGCTTTGGAAGATTAACCCTTCCACCAAAGACAAGTTAGTGTAAAGGTTTTCATTTACAGGTTTTACTGAATAATCTGTTGATTTCAAGCCAACTACACTAATCACCAGAAGAGCTTCCTCGGAGCCGCTGGACACCCTTAGAAACCTTGTTCAGACTGCTGTTTTAATTTTATTCCTCTCGTACGTAATTCACAGAAGGGTTACTGTTACTAGTAATCACTTCCACATGAATTCAATGAAATAAAAGTAGCGCTTTACTACATATAAAATGGTAACTTTGTTCACCGTTATCAGCCTTCGGTTGATTCGAGTACGAAATAGTAATAAAAAAATGATTTATTGCAAGCTCTAGAGCACTTAATGCTCAATCTTCAGCAATCTTCATAATAGCATCAACTCTTTACATTAGGCATACAGCATACACCCAACATAATGCTTTAAGCAATGCCTCAATGATTTGCATTCGACTGTTACATACATAGACTAGGCTTCTTCTGTAGGCAGGAATATAAAAAAAATTGAAAACCATTGCACTGTCTTAATACTTCGTCATATCATTGCGAGCATTTCTTATGTTAACGATGCATTCAAATAAAAAAACATTTGCTTTGGACAATGTACAGTGTGGCGGCAAAGAAATTATTTGTACAAAGAAAGGGGACGCGAACAGTGAAGCCACTGATAATCTGATACAGAGAATAACATCTTGTCGTTGTTTCACTGCATGATGAACTTCCAACAAATGATTATTTACAAGAGTCACAAGCTGGTGAACTGGTCAACATCGACAGATGTGCGGAGTCTATATGTTAAACAATGGCTGTAGGCCACAAAACGTCTTTGTTGGTGCCATAGTTCTCTTGGACTTGTGCCCTCAAACCGTGATGGCCACACGCCACGCTGTGATATGACCATTGTGTTTCTGTGCGCATATTTGTGTAGTAGACACTTGGTTTCAGTAGTGGCAAAGTTATAGAGCTAATGTTTCACGTGAGAAAAGTTCCAAACTAATCAAACCTTAACTACAGCCACCCTGATGACATGTTCAGAAAATGTTACATGCTAAAACGTGGGAGAAAAAAAAAACAACGCAATGGAACTATCTTTCCAACATCGTTATATCAAACTGTTTCGACTGTCTGGAGGCACGTTCAGTTGAAAATAAAACCACACCACAAGTTCTATACACAGGCTGTACACTGTTTTACACACATTACCGTACACTACGTCATATGTTAGGCTTGTTCACTCCCATTGTTGACAACAATGGTATATGGGGGTCACACAAATTTAGTTCACATGAAGCACTTGATTATTGAAGTGAGTAACTCTTCTTTATCTACTTTATCATGTAGCAGATTAGAAGCTGTCAAGTATGAGTTTTCACCTCAGTATACTCCGATATCCAGACGACCAGCCAAGACTGTTTATCACTGTCGTGTACACCGAGCATTGGCTCTAAACAACTTTGGTATTTGTATTATCGTCATAATATCGTCAGTCGTAACGCACATCATAAACTTAGTGCCTTTGCCACTTGCGTACGAAAATATACATTGCATAGATTGGTTTACTATTCAATAAATAGGCCATTTTGGGGGAATTCTCTTCATGTCAAGTTTCACCAAGAACTCTGCCGTTTGTAAAACCCTCGTGGGTAAATCCTGAGGAAGGTAACCTCATCATCTTAAAATAATATGTCGTCACTGACATCATGGAACAATCCGACCCTGCCACGACCGATGAGTCTCGTTCCGACTACCTACCCTTAGGGTACGGTACAGCCGTCGGAATTCCGGCAGAAAGTTCTTTAAAGCACTTGTGTATGTGTTTAAGGATGGAAAGTGTGGCACCGTCACACATGGGTGGCCAGCGTGCCAGGCTTGAGCGGTACCTGCGGAGCAGTGATGTAATGATTCCCCGACGTTGGCCGTGGCATCTGTCCGGCTGACAACGAATGGCTAACGGCAGGGGAAGCTGTATGCGGTGGTGGTAAGTTTGACGTCGTCGTCCGCAGATATGGATTTGCGTAACTAGCCTGGTATCGTGGGTCAATCCCATTAGCGATGGGTTGTGAACCATATGGTGGGCCATGGCTATTTTGTAAGGAAGGTGGGGTGTAGTCTCTTTGGTAGTCAACGTATGGAATGTACCCGTTGTTGTTGTGAGCCTCCTAAAATTGTAAAAAAAGGATTCTGTAAACAATATTCACTTAAAAAGTAGAATCTGCAAATAGTCTTTTTTAAAGCCAAGTATGCAATACAATGCTGAACAAGGAAGGAAAGCTGCTGATGGAAAGGCACATTAATGCCTTTGGTTATTTGCACTCAAACTTGAAAAGGCACTGAAGCGTCATTTGTTGCCAGGCTTTCTGTGAGCAGTGACAAAAACGAGGGAGCTGCTGAAAAGTTGTTATGCTATACACATGCACACAGACGAAAAAGAAAAAGCTTAAGCACGATTTGCGGCTATATATGAGCAGTGACAAAACTAGGAAAGTGAAGAATGATTTGTTGTTAGACTGCCTGTGCGTACTAACGAAAAAGCAGGTACTTAAGCACGATTTGTTGCTAGGCTGTCCACCAGCAGTAAGAAAAGAGGAAGGTGCTGAACTGTGATTTCAGGCAAATCTACCCATGCGCAGTAACAATAAAAAGGAAGATGCTGGAACATGATTTGTAGCTAGGTTACCCATGCACCGCGACAAAAAAAACAAGGTGTTTAAACGTAATTTGCGGCCAAACCATCCAACAAGCAGTGACAAGAGAGAGGAAGGTGTAAACAGCGATTTGTTGTTAGGCTATCTACGCACATTGCACAATGATAAAAAAAAAAAGAGGACAATGACAAAGAGCGACTTGTCGTTAGGTTATCCATGAGAAACGATAAAAGAAAGGGAAAAGTGTTGAGCCCGATTTGTGGTTACGCGATCCACAAGCAGTAACAAAAAAGGGGAACGTGCTGAAGAGTATTATGATGGATAGCCTACTATCCAGGCGCAATGATAATTGTTAAGTCTCATAGTTCATACATGGTTAATTTGTACCGATCTTTGGCAAACATGTCTCGAGCTATCAGCAGTGGGACCGGTACCGAAGTTTCTCTTAATGGGCATCATGGCATCATGGCTTTTTAAGTTCACAGGTTGTGCTGAACAATTTCACACAACTTGTGAACTTGCAAAACAACCATGACAGTGTTACACGTCAACAGAAATGTTGAAATCACTGTAGATTACTCCAGGGATGCAGAGCTGTATTTACAAATAGGCCTACAGCCCCACAAATCCAAGGGGCCCATTCAAGTAGAAAAGTTGTTATTTGGTTGTTAGAGGCTTTTCCGTTTTAACCTGCATTTTGTTTTTTTTTTGTTTTTTTTTTTTACCTTGAAACACACCTGGTTTAAAAAAAAAACCAAACATTTCCAAGTTTTCGTCTCGCCTTTCCAAACTTTAAACATTGTGACTGTGGCTTGTAGTTAGATTGCATAATATCTGGGACACTAGCCTTGCATGCTCGGGACCAATCAGTGGTATGCATTCCCCAGATATTATGCATTCCAACTACAAGCCATACTTACAATGTTTAAACATTGAAAAGGCGAGGCAAAAATTTGGAAATTTGTTTTTTTTTTGTATTCCCTGACTGTATTCAATTCCTCGAAGGATCGGGGCGTCTTTCAAACTGAAGACTGCCTTGAAGTCATGGCAAACAAATATTTAAAAAGTAGTAGTATCATTTAGATGTATCCAGGGTCGAAGTCGGGCTATTTATTAATCACTAAAGGATGTGAGCACAAGTCACGAAAATTTTGTTTGTTTAATGGCTGAAAGCCGTACTTTACAGAAAAAAAGAGCATTTTTTCCTACTACATAATTTTATTTGGCCGATTTCTTTCTTTTTGAAATTCCTGGGTAAATGAGTTCTGTTCCCAGAACCGACACAAGGCTAAATATGGATCTACAGTGATGTATGAAGAAAATGAAACAAGAATTTGACACATGTGAACTGCAAGATTCTGAAAGAGGTATCACCAGGTATAGAAGTTTATAACGGAACAGAAGTAAGTGTAGGCTGTAATTTCAAGAAGTTTATTAAATCATCAAAAAAGATGACAATGCTCAAGAGTGATCGGTTATTAGGTAATCTTGAACAGTGACACTATTCGTTGAAATGTTGGCATTCATGTGTCATAACAAAAACGTTTTTCGGGGTGGGAGAAAAGAACGTTTTTCTTGTACGTTTTACCATTCAGGGATGAGAACTTGCACTTTGATACCCTCAGTGCGAAATGTGAAAGGCACTCTGCAAATCTAGTATTTATGTCTGTCTGTCTTTGGTTTTTAATTACCATATGTAGGAAGAATTATACCATATTAGCAAGAATTTATAAACTCTATAAATTCTTAGTATTAAGGAACGCAAGTTGGAAGTTTTTCAAAGAAAAATAAAACCCAGCCTCATAATTGTTATCACAATTGGAAACAAACTAGTTAAATGTGATGTTCTTGAAAGCAAACTTAAAAATTAAACGTAACGTTAGGACTGGAATACGCTGCAGCAAAACACACATCACTGGACGAGAGAATGCATATAAATGACCTAAAGCATACCTTAGGTGGAAAATTGGGCTCTGGGTAATCTGCAGAATATCTGAAGACATCGTGGTTGTTGCGCTGCTTGGCATCTTCACTATTTTCATCCCATGGTTCACTGCCATTATTTGACATTGACGATGATGTACGAATTTCTACTTTCAGGTCAGAATCATTGGATGACTGGTCGGAAGTTTTGGATTGCTTTTCAGGTTCTTGGTCTTCTTCTAAAACATAGGAAGCAAAAAAAACACACATTATTAATTAAAATAACAGCCTAAAAATAATTGAAAGTTGTGAAACTAATATTAAAAAATTGCAACAAAAGCAAAGAACAGCGATAATGCATGGCAGTTTTTTTTTTGTCAGCTTTACTTC
>JAHWFP010154919.1:0-17594 GCA_023313725.1 Lithobius niger | reverse complement strand
TGTCACCTGTCCGGGCTACCGATCGTAGCCCAAATTTTAGACGAGATACTTCGAGCGATAATAATCACCAGGAAAGTACTAGATGTGAAGAAGTTTCCTTACCACACCCAAGGTATCGAGAGGTGTGTAAAGTTTGTATCAGAGCTTAGGTTGGAGTATATGGCGCCAAAAACAGAGTTGGATTCATTTCATTTAACACTTGCATCACGAAGAAAAATTTCAACTCTTTCAACTCTAAACAGGAGTACAAAGTTACGACATAAATGTTATTTAATTAATGTATTTTCGTTGGCACACATACTAAGACCTACACGAGAAAACTCTTTACTTCTGTTAGCAATAAATATAAGTGTAATCACCTAATAAACTGAATCTATGCTTTTTTCCAAAATTCGTGTTTTTACATTTTTTAATGAAAATGTGAGAACTAAAAGGCCCCAGCGGCAACTGAAGATATTAACTAACAACAATGAATTTTTTTTCACAAGCCAAGGGTCACATGAGACAACAATCCCGCTCTATTAGAAAATGGAATTTTAATTTTAAATATTTTTAGAAAAGTATAATTTTTCAGTCATTTTTGGCGAATTTTGAGAAATATAAGGCCCTGGCGGCAACTGAAGATATTAAGCAATGTCAATAAAATTTTTCACACGTTCTACTTGTCCAATAAGACAACTTTTCCGCACTATTGGAAATTAGATATTCTAAAAATATTTTTTCCACCTATATGATACACCCTAATATACAGCTCCAGCCACTATATAATTTTGGACAGCTGTACAAATTGGCGAAATATTTTCAATGAATAAAAAAACTTTACAACAAATGCATAACCAGTAACCAGCCAACCCATTAAAAAAGGGAGGATTAATTTACAAGAATTTACCCTTGTAATGTTCTGTACCTGTTTTTAAATCACAGCATTGAGGAGACCGCACTAGCCAATTGCTTTTACGCTGCTGTACTTGCTTACAGTACTAAATACTACTTTAAAAATGTATCTCATTGCGGTGTAAAAAATAATGATTTCACCTTCAACTTTCATCCCGTCACTATCATTTTTAACTCCCATCTCCTGAGGAAGTCCAGCGCAACTAGACGAAATATTGAGGTATCCTACTACATTTTAACAGTTGGGTGAGAATCGTAGCTTCTCATTTTTATTAATGCAGTACTCAACAAAAATATAAGATTGTTGGAAACATATTTTTAAATTGGTTCAAGATTAATAGACATAATTTTAAATGCTTAGGAAAGCTCTATGTTCATATCCCACAACAGTCAAAGGATTCTAAACAATACACTATAACCAAGACAAGCATTGATGATGTGACTTTATAAGTTGTAGTGCAAGTTGTACTACTCAAGGGAAACTTTCATATTTGTGACGGATGTAGTTAGCTTTAGTACCGTGGATCCATCTAGCAGCAGTGATATTGTTAATCTTTACAGCTTGCTCCCATGTGCACGAGGATGTACCAAATTTTCACTCCATAATTAAGTAGGCTTGTGGCTTGATTGTTTCGTTAAAAGAAATAGTGTTTGCGTTCCTCCGCTTGATGCAAGCAAGCACTAGATAATACTAGATAGTGCTAGATGCTGCCAGTTCTGCGGTTTCAATTGGTGATAGTGCCACTTTAAGTTGAATTACAGCAGGTGTTTACAGCGAATTGATATTAAGTAGATGGCTGCAGTACAGGCTAACTGTATAGGTAAACGGCCTGAAAGATTTCAGATGCACAGAATTAATGAGTAGAATCCCCACCTAACTCTGAGAAAAATGGGTTAACAGCAGTATTCATGGAAACCCTTGGTTTTTTTTTTATATCCGTACACATTCTAGTAGAATGTCAACTTCAGCGTACAAATGAAGATTATGTTATATAGTACTAATATTTTTTAAAACACACAAAAAAACCTACACCACTTACTGCAACAAATTATTTAAAAAAGTTAAACAAATCATTTTAGAAAAGGAAAAACTACATGGTAACCAACCACATGCACTGTTTTTACTCACTTTGTTTATGAAGCTTAATTTCGGCCATGTCATGACCAAACACATTCCAGACCGAGCAGTTATAGCCTCCAAAGTCATGATCACTGCTTTCGTGGATGATTAAAATGTTTCTAACACCATCTTCAGTAGGATCTTGTATCATCTCAAATCGAGCACTTCTTTCCACATCAATTTCCTGCAAAACAGAATTTTATTTTACACACTTGTAATTACGTAGAGTGATGCAGCATATTCGCAATAACAAGACTAAAGGATAAACTGGCTGTAAGTTACGGGTACCAGGTGCACGTTTTAGTTCACCGTGCTGATCAAGCTGTGCTTTTTTTAGTGCCAAAAACATGGTTCGAACTGAAATTCACGAGATTGACAAAAATGCGAACGACATGTCGTAAAAGCTTGCAGAGTTTAATCATTTCATGTCATCGTAATTTTACCGTAGGGCTTGGGTGTTTCACCAACAGACTGCACTCTCAGACTTGTTTATAGGGTGTTCAAGCCAGGGTTTGTACCTGTAGCTTGCTACAAGCACCATCAAGTTAATACGTCGACTCGTTTATTCTGACTGCCGAGTAGTTTTTAATAGGTATAATATGCAAATATTAAGTCAGCAATATTGGCTCGCAAAGCCTGTCTAACTCTTCCACCATATTATTTGTATGTATACCTAGTTTGTCCAACAAATCCTCGGATAATAGGATACCTAAATTCTTTTTCTTAAGTAGAAAGGACCTTGCTACCGATCTGTGCTTAGACGTAGAATAATGAATATGGTGGAAATCCAGTAAAAGGGAAACAGCTAATTGCAGTATACTATTGAAGGTTTGGCCTGAAATTCTTTCAATAGACTCACCAGGTTTTCGAAATACTTTCATGTGTAGTGGAATTATAAAGCATAAATAGAAACTCAACAACCCTGTACGCGTTTAACAACTTAGAATGCTCACCTATCATCACTCCTAATGTTCAACAAAATTCTCCCAAAGTTAGTGATGCATGGCAGTGATATTCCTACACAAGGGTTAAAAGTTTACTAAAGAGAAGAGCTAAACTACGTGCAACTAAATCAATGAGACATCAACTACGCATACCACCAATTACCAATAAAACGTTAGCCAGCACATTCTCGAGCGCCTACCCGATTCTGTTTGCGTTGCATCACAATACAGCATTTTCTTTGAAAAAAATAGGTACCGGTGCCGTTACAAAAAAAAAAAAAAGTATACCTTTTCATTATGACTCCACGTTACTCTCGTTGGTTGAGGCACAGATACAATTAAGCATTCAATTCTGACAGACTCCCCTTCAATACCAAACTGATCTTTGTCAGCCACAATCTCGGGAGGACCTAAAAAGAAGAACAGATATTGTAACACTAAACGATAACACCATTCTATACTTCCAAATTGTGCTGTAGTAGCACTAAAGGTAGACTTTGATTTACCTTCATTGAAGTTTTTATCGAGTTGACAAATAAGATTTGGCTGTCAGTTGTCATTGTAATACAACGGAATACAGTGTTATGAACTTTTATAGATAAATAAAAGAAACACATTCCAGTTACTCGTCATTTGTCACCAGGTTTGCTTCAGCATCCCTGAGAATGCTGCTCCCTTCGTCGACAACTTACGTAGGCTATTGTCCCCACCCAGAATCACATGAAGCCATGGCCCCTGCCCAGAATGACATGGACCCAGTACCCCTGCTCAGGATGACATGGACCCACTATGCCTGCCAAAATAACATGGACTCATTGCACCTGCCCATGACAGCATGGACTGCATTAGTTAAAACAGCGAGTTATATTAGCGACCATTAGACAATGAACTACCATAAGCATGATTGCAGTAGTCCAAGAACTAAAAAGGTACAGAAGGTAGCCAGAGCAGGCAACAATGAGCCAAGGCAGAAACCTTAAACTTAGTCCAATTACCCAGCAAGTGAACTGTCAATGCAATGATGCAAGTTGCCAAATGACTGACAATGCATGGCCTGACACTTGCATAAATCTATGTCACCCCAGCAGTGGAGAGATACTGCACATTTTACTTACACATTTTACTTACTGATTAAGTCAGGAAAGCTAATTTACCTTTAAGCAACACTCTATAATTGCCAAGTATTGTTGGAAATCCTGCTACTGTGGCCCAACACTGATAACGGCCAGCCTTGTCAGCATTTAAGTTAGTGATGGTAAATTGTGGTGATGTCTGGACAACTTTCTTGGAATTATCACGTGTCCAAACAACATTGGGTTTTGGATTTCCATCAACGTCACACTTCAACGTCACATCTGTTCCAGGATCGGAGGGAATATTGGCTGGAGGAGTTCGAAAATACGGGCCATCTGAAAATACCAATAAGAAATTAGAGTTTAAAAGACTTCAGTGTACAATACTTTTTCTTAGAAAGAAGTGGCCTAAGGCTCGTAGTAACATCATCCACCGATTGACGTAAAGTTTGCAATGAAAAAGTTCACAACCATTGACCACATTGGTTCACTTCACGCCTTCAACAAAGACTAAAAGACAATCTGCAATTTTTAGCTGATTATTTATTATTTAAAGCACAGTCTATGGAATTGTACCAACCTTTTTCTTAATTTATAAATCAATGTTTCAGCTTTAGAAACGTAATGAATCAAAATAGACAATTTCCCTCATGGAACACAATTAGTAAAATACACAATTAGAAAATCCATTAAAAACATCACCATGTAACTTAATTAATGTAACTAATTAATGTTTAAGAAGCTATCTTGGACTTCACTACTATGTAGCCTGTTAAAAATATGGAACTTTATTCTGGGCAGCATTTGTCTGTCTAGTGGTCTAACAGGCTTTATAAAATTACATGTTTAGGCATACATGGTGGGTGGGGTGGGGTTAGTTTTAATATTTCAAGATTTCTTAATATATTGATAAATATTCGGGGCCAAGACCTTTCAGTCACAGGGCTTTAAATTGTCTCTTTATAAGCTCTAGTCAAAACTTACACATACAAGTAAGCCAATTTTATACTATTGCCCACTTAATGACAGCTATAGTCACTGAAAACTGTATAGGATCAGGATTAATGGCTGATTGGTTAATAATACCAATCATTCCGTATATACCACTGTTTACAAACGCTGTCTCTTAAACTAAATGATCCACTACTTGTGGAAACTAACCAGAATGCTGTACAGAAGCCAACATTCGTACTATTCACATTCCACCGATTGTGGCCATTATCAATATAAATGCTCATTAATATTAATTACTAATAATTTACTAATGCTAATTAATGCTGATTGACACTGACTGTGGTCAAAACCAGCTTTAATATAGATTTACTTTATTACATTATACTGTACGAATTAATTTTTGGTTTGTTATTATTTTCCAATTATCTTATTTAACTACAATTCTTCCTGTAATATTAAAGGCAGTTGCATGGAAGTTTATGTTTTAGAATGCTCAAAATAAATTACACACTTATACAAGTTTCTTAAGGACGACGTCAAAAAAAAATGGACAGACAAAACAGTTTTTATACTACTTACAGTGAATATTCAAAGTATGAGTTTTCTTGCTGGTTCCGACTGGATTTATAACTTCACAACTAATAGCAACACCATGAAATTCACGTGTTGCATGAGGAATGATAAGCGTGGTTGTGAAATCTCCCATGATAACTTCGTCATTCCTGTATTTAAAAATGTTCTTTTCATATAGCAACTGTACTCACAAATAATGTTAAAATCACAGAGTTCAAATTTAGCAACAATGCCTTACCTGTACCATTTGTACACCAGTTCGTTGGGATTAGCAACAGCAGTACATGTGAATCTAATCTCATCGAACTCGGAAATTTTTGCTGAATCAACCATTAAGGTTACTTCTGGTGGATCTGTAATATGAGACGTCATTACATTACATTGCTTCCAGGAACATTGTTTAATGAACTGGTAAAACAAATTACCACTTGCACGGAGCACACGAAACGTTTAAGAAAGACTGTCGGCATTAACTGCGTTTCGTTACTACAGTTTGTTCCACATTATGTTTGCAGGAAAATGACTGTATGATACCACGTTTCCTTACACTACGAGTGCAAAAACATGTGAATATCACACTTGTAGACTATACACAACTACTGTCAGAGTCTACAAGTAGGATATTTATGAATTTTTTTGCACTCATAATGGAAGGAAAAGCATCGTCGCACAGTCTGTTTCCTGCAAACATAATGTGGAACAAACTTTATTAAGAAAATGCAGTATTAACGCAAGATTAAGAATTCTGGTTGATCTTTTCCACAGCCTGACAATTTTACAGGTATGTTTGCTACTACTGCTGAATGCAACAAAACAAACAGCTGTGACTACTACACTCGAATTTAGAAATAGGAATTTGTTTCAAACAATCGACTCATTTCTTAGAGAGTTTGTTCGGTTTGGACTACTGCATGATCACATTTTCTGTTGAAATGGCCAGAGAACATTTTACCAGTTTACTTGTAAGGGGGGAGGAAAATATACTGTTGCATACTTCTACTGATTCATAGTAGCCAGAAGGTGCACAGAGACGTTAATCGATTGAGAATTTTCAATGGTTTTCAGAGAAGGAAAAAAAATCGCAATTGCCTGGAATGATGACGCATCACTCAGTGAAGGACATAACTTCAAATTTGTTTTCGCGGTCATATTATTTTTTGTTAGTATGACGTAGCTTTTGCCAATTTTTATAGTTTTATTTAAAAATGGTGCCGTCGAAACGTCACCGTTTTGTGTTTTACTGTCACAATTCCCGGCTTGTTTGAAACTTGAAATTTAAACATTCTACAAGTTTGCCTGCAGCTTGATCGATGTTTAGTAAAGTATACTGAAGTGATAACAATGCTTTATTAATTTTTCAAACGTCCTTTTATTATTTGTTCAGCTTTGTAAGATTCAGGAAAGAGTAGGCGAGAGTCCCTGAGTAAACTTTCACTTAAAAGCTTAGGCCTACTGCTGGACTGATTTCTAAGTAAAAAAGTGCTGAAGTGAAGACTTAATTAACTGAACTTCGCAGCTTCATGAGATCAAATGGTTGATGGGCCAAGAATTATACTCCATTGGCAGTTAGATCCACACTGCACACAGAACGATTTTAAAATAAAACACTTTTAATGAATGAATACGTGTCTTTGTCACAAATTTTCTGTACACATGAATTTAAAATGTGCCTTACCACTGAGAATGGTTTTCTGAAAAGACTTATGAGTCTTTGAAGTCATGAAATGACACTAAGAAACACATAAACGCATACAAAGCCTGTCAGGCAACTTACATCGGACTTCCAACAAAATGGAGGTTGTAAGTGGAGCCTCTAATGCAGAATGTTCCGCTTTGCATGTAAAGTTCTTGCCGTCATGTTCTTTGCTTGGTGAAAGCGACCATGTCAGCTTAGCATTATAGCGCTTGTTATCTGACAAGACTTCACTGACAGAGACGGTGCCCTCGGTGATTTCTTTGCCTGAACTGTCGAGCCATTTCAGCTGGAAGACAAAAATAAATATTTAAACATCCATTCACGCAACGTAAAGTTATTTAATAGAAAAAAATTGAATGCACTAGAAATTGAGCTGATTTACTGGAAAAACCTGCACAACCATAGATGTGCGTGATCATTGCTAACTTTTTTTTTAAATAAACCTATTTGAGCCGTACGTAATGTAAAGCAAACTAATGCTCGTATAAAAGACAAGGCTGAATTTTTAAACCTTACAAGACATTTTAGAAGCTGACAAGGGAATGAGGGACGCCCCAGAAAACCTCCAGTTGTTGCAGGAACTTAAATAATGACTAGAATGGATAGCAATACATCCCATAACTTAAGTCTTTCCTTAGGTATCAACACGGGGCAGCTCTTATGGTTTAAAAATGACGTACAAGTGTTGTAGGACAACGGTATTGCTTTCTGTGTAGGTAATATTTCCTAACCGCTTTTTCCGTGTACGTACTATTTCCCAACCCTGCATTCCTGAAGTTAAAAACTATTCATTATGCAAGTTACAGTTACTGTAAAACACTGGGCAAACAGTACTAAGAATCAGTTGAAATTATTTTAAATACAATCCCTAATGCTCTACTAAGTTCCAAGAAAATAACGACTTTACTGAAGCCAGTCCGGTTTCGAGCATGTTAAAGATGTTACGTAACTGCATCACAAAAACTATCTACGCACTTCTGGTAGAATATGAAATGAAATACATACAGTTTGCAAAAAAGAACGTAAATAAACAGTTTGAAAAGGCAAATAATAGCGACAAATTCTTTCCACTTTTGCATGTTGAGGAGCAACACCAGTGCTCCCAAATGAATTTATCTCTTTGATGTAATAGATGCTGGCGCACGGAGTGTCTTTACATGTTATGGACACAGTTTTAAATGTAACCACAACATATATCACAGAAATATACCTTTACTGACATTCACCTTCGACCAGGATTTGTCATTCCAGTTGTGTTCCTGCTTATGTTTGGGTATCAACCTACAGAGATTTTGCGTTCGATATTGATTTTATATTTTTTCTTTATCTTCTGTATTATATTCCAGTTGGTTGTGTGCCTACTTTGTTTATGAACAGATATTTTATTATCTCTTCATACCCCCCCGGGGCGGGGGGGTTATGTGTACGAGGCTTGCTTTTCTGGCACAGCAATAGCCACGAATAAAAGGAAAATTACATACTTTATTTTTATTTTACCTTAACTTTCAATTTACGTTTATCAGTTTTGTTTAACTCCTTACGCATGCCCTGGCTGTCAACTTGCATTTGGCAACTGAACCCAACCCAACAAAATATACGTGTTAGATTTTAACTTCTGGGCTTTTTTTTTAGGTACGAGATTGTACTTTTTACTAGCAAAATATATCTACCCGGGTTAAAGCCCTGCTCCATAAATTCCACTTTGATTTGATATTGTAAAGTTTTCCCCCTTGCAAAGAATAAACTTCTCTCATAAACACCACCTTTCAACCATCTTCCCCTCCTCCCCGCACACGGAGATTTTCTTACATAAAAAGATGATCTGCTGGAATGTGGCAAAGAAGTATAAATTGCCTGGGGCACTTGCTTACGGCATCACGCTCACCTTTAAATTGGATTGCGACACCCAACTTGATACAAAAGCAAAGTATCATTAGCCCAGGGGGTGAATGTTTAATCATAATACACGACCCTTTACCTGGAGGGATAGGTTTTTTTTTGTCAAAACATGTTGTTGGAATAGTGTCCATGCAACAGAAATGTGGAAAACCTTTCGATGTATATGTTGGGTTCAAGCTGATATACAAGCAACTTAACTACAGGTGCATAACCCAAGCTCAAGGCATTGTTGACTAGTACTTGAAAATGTTTCAGGTGGTGAAGTGCTCATTTTGATGCTGTGGTACTCAGTAATTTACAGTTTATTAGATGTATTATGGTCATACCTGACACTTAGGCAACTCAGTGGAATATATTTTTTTTTTGTTTCTTTGAATTTAACATTGCCAGATTATGAAATTCCACATCTTTTTCCTTTCTAAATTAATTTTGTCAAGTTAGTTCATCCAGGAAACTAATGCTCTGAGAGATGAACCGTCACCTCGTACGGATCTGTCTGCTAAGCTACTATAAAAAGTTACTTTTATTTTTTTTACAAAACCAGCAAGTTGAATTCAAATTATTATTTTGTTTTCTTGTTTAAGACTGTGTAGTTTCTAGTTTTCGTTTTAGCAAGTTTTAGTTGCTTGTATTTTGAGATTTGATTACTTCCGAAGGCATGTGCCTCCCTAATTTCTTCATTTAAAACAACAACTGCAACTTGGAAAGCAATGGCCAATGCTAATATGGCAACCAACAGCCAAGGAGGATACCATTATTAATGATTAGCCCAACTACAAAAATTTAAACTGATGTAAATTACAGAATTAAATTTTTCATGGTTTGTTTTAAGACTGTGTTTGGTTGAAAGAACTGAAAGCTAATCAGCTCAGAAGGGTTAAATAAATATAGATGCAAACCCATTGACGTTGCCTTTGGACTTATATGTCACAGTCAGACTGCCTGAGCGGGGAATCGATTCCCGGCTCAGGCAGTCTGACATAATTAGAAGTTCAAACGGCAACGTAAATAGGTTTGCATCTGTATTTATTTAACTGTGTTTGGTTATTATGAATCTACTTGTTGATTTTTTAAAATTAAATTAAACTTAATTTAATACAATTTAAGCCATACATCACTACAAAGCCCTAGTTCACTACTAGTGGGTTTCTGCAAAATAAAAGTATTTAACCATCAATACTGGAATATTATCCATGCACCAATACAAATACAAGAGAATTTGTATTTACATAACTTAAACAACAAAAAAGTTAATAAAAATTCTTTATAATTACCACATATATCCCAAATTGTTTACTGTTTAATGCTTTCATTTTGAATGAATGATTTGTTGCTTAAAGAGCAAAAGGCATGAGATGGACAGACAGCTGGTTGCCACTAATACTCGACCGGAATTAAGGGAAAACTACACTGGGCCGGTGTTACAACACCATAGCAAAACCAATTATTACATAAGCATTATTATTTAAAGCACATTTAAACAATTTAAAACTCAATGTATCAGCCACAAGGCCAAGATCAAATACACCGAACTGCTGGTAAAGATGTATAGATGGCTGCAGTTGAATAACAATGGGTGCATGGGTAGCCACAAGCAATGGGGTGTCAGACTCGGTCCCGGCTGTATATCTCTAGCTTCTTACAGACGCGGGTTCGCTCCCTGTGAAGCGAAGTGTTTATGTACGGGTTTTTCTTCGGTGTTTCCCACCCGTTGCACGGGGTTTTCTCCGGGTACTCCGGTTTCCTCCCTCATGCGGCAAAAAACAACTGACACGATGGTGGTTCCTCCTACTTAACATCTGCCACTTCGGCCGTGAAAAAAGCTGTAAGCTTACTGGCCGACACCTTCTGTTCTACTCTATTCTAATCTTGTTACAAATTGAATTTTTTATTATTTTGTTTTGTAACTCTTGGAGTTTGCCTTATTCAAGTGATGACACTATTGTAAATTTTACCTCAGCAGCTGGCTTTCCTCCTAGAGATTCACACTCCAGGTTGACTTTCATCCCTGCTGTCGTTTTCAGGAACGCTCCTTGAACAATTCGAGGCGGCTCTGGAGGAACTGAAATATATAAGTAGGAATTTAAAAACATAACAGGGAGTAGTTTCCTAGTTTGGAACGTAAAAAAATTGTTGGAACAAAATTATTGAAAAAATATCTGGAAATAAACCCAGGTACTTTAGTTTCAAAATCACAGACAGATAGTCCAAGTTAAGCAATAAAGCAACTTCTTTATCTACAGTTATGCATGCTGGTTGTGGTGATCTGTGAAACCTGAGCACCAACTTCAAGATTAAAAGGAGAGAAAGCAAATAAAGAGTTCAACGTTAACAGTTTCAGTATATCAATAAACCTTAATTAACCTAATGGAACCTTACATTTTAGCAATAACTAATACATTTCTTTGCATTTTCGAGGAGCTACTAATAAAAATTAGGCCAAGTCTATAACAAATGATTCTTAACTTGCTTTACATTTAATTTGCTTTTAAACTGTGCCGAGCTTTACAACTACTGAGCTACCATGTCCACATACATACAGCAAGCCACAAACTTACAAAATAAAACTTAAGGAAGGTAGTGGACTTGGGAAAGTTCGTAGGTGTTTGTTGGTCTCATAACTCTTGCCTGATAGAATAGTCAAAAATTTGCAAGTTTGATTAGTGGAAGGGACGATCTTCAACCAAAGTAAAATTGCCGAGTTGACGGTATTTTCAAATAAAACTTTTGAACAATTTTGAACTTTTAATAAACGAAGCAAACAGTCTGCATTAAAGACAGGCCTTGTGAGGATACAAGTTTAACTAATCTGAGAAAGAAAAGAAAAGACAATTGCCGCGGCTGGAACTCGAACCCAGGACTTCCCACTGACTACGCCGGCCACTCTAAGCACTGCGCTACTGGGGCAGATACTGGCTACAGGCTCCAGCCGAGAGCTGTTCAGTCTTTCTCAATGGTGACCTAGCGGTGACAAACATACACAAGGAGGGAAAGCAATATTGCTTCTTGGCCTCCACACTGGAAATACTGCAACTAACAAACAAAGAAATCTTTTAAGATTTCAATACTCAAATCTATAGCAATACTAAGAATTCACTTAATAAGTTTCTATGTGCCTCGTAATTTTTAATACAATCAACTTTGCTTTGCAGTTACAGAAAATTATATTTATTAATATAGGATTAATCTGTAGAGTCCTAATCCTAATGTATTAGTAAACATTGCCGTGTTCGTCTAACAATAATATTCTAGGAATGAATGCCATCAAGTTGATCTCCCTTTTCCACTAATTTTCATATTTTATCAGTCTTACCTAAAACGGTGAGTTGAGCATCACGAGAACGAATGCTTTTGATACCAGGAACATCCGTAGCCACTTGGCACTGGAAAATGGCATCGTCTTCTAGCTGAATATTTAATATTTCTAAGGAATAATTGCCTAAAACAGATAATCAGAAAAGCACAATTATAATAACAATTATTTCTTAAAATCAACCTTCGGTTTAAAATTTTTTTTTGTTTACTTGTACTGACGAACCTGCTTAATTTTTGATTAAGGTGAATGGTACCGTTTGACACAGCCAAAATATTTGCAAACCATAAAGCAGACAATATTTTAATTTTCGGCATCTAATTTGTGCTTTGTTCACAAAGCTGAAAACCATGAAATACAAAAATTGGGGGGAAACCCGACGTCAACCACAACCACGGCTCACCATTTTTCAAGATGGCAGGCTCTGATTGTGGTTGACGTGGGGTTCTCCTCCAGTTTTTGATTTTTTACGTTTTAACTTTGTGAACAAGACACAAATTAGATGCCGAAAATTACAATATTTGTCTGCTTTTACAATTTGCAAGTATTTTTGCTGCGTCAGACGGCGCCATTCACCTTAATTTACTTTGCTTGCAAATTAAATCAACTCATTTAATTTTTGGCTTTTGAGTTTTTGCTTTAGAAGTCAAAAGAAGTTTAGTAAGAGGTGGGTATAAACAGGGGATTCGAACCAGTACCCCTCTGATAGCGGTAAGGCCCAAGATATTGTCCAGAATAAATCCTGTAGTTGCTAAAGGTGCCTGGTTGAAGAGACTCCAAAGCAACCGAAGTTACCACATCATACGAAAACAACAAGCACAATAAAAACGATAATTTTAAAAGGTAAAATTAGTTTTTACTAACCTAAATACTTACTTCAGTAATTATGCTTAAAATCATCATTTTACGCTATCACTGCTCATTTATCAACTAAAAAACTCCCTTTTTTAGCTTGTATCCAAACTTTCTCTCCTCTCCCGCCAGGGACGCTGCTACTCCTAACTAGGAGGCCGCCATCTTGTTTGTTCCCCTTATCACATTTTGAACTCTCCTTTCAGTGAATGCGGGGAGGCGGGCGGGTTCTTACTGAAGTAAGTATTTAGGTTAGTAAAAACTAATTTTACCTTTTAAAATTATCGTTTCTTACTACCTGCAAATACTTACTTCAGTAATTATGCTGAATTTGTCATTCAGGCGGTGGGGAAAAAACCTCACTGAACCCGGGAGAGCTTGCCTACTACTGTTTTAACATGGAATAAGTCAACTTACCACTTCTACACAGTTGGTCTCGTCTCCTCTTCCAGTAACTTCACTGGCGTGCTCAGCTGACTGGGTGTCCCTAGTCTACACTCGAGGTGACTCCCTCAGTCTGAGTCAGCACTATAGTTCACCAGTGTGTGCCTCCTTCCGGGTGTCCCCAGTCTACACTAAGGGTGACCCCATCCGGTAGTGTTGGATGCAGATGGTACTGCTATTCCATGAGCACACTGTGATCACCTCATCCCAAGGTGTGCCACAACCCTACGCCCATGATGCGGCTAATGCCCGAAGCTTGTGTGCTCTAACTATAGCGGGGAGATCCTCGTGATCCTGTCAAGTGTGCTCTTTTAATCACGGCCCAGATCCTAGGTACTCCCTTAACCATAATTTCACCACTGTTTGAGTCCACATCAAAAAACAGTGGAGTTGGCTTGTTATGAACTTGCAGTACCCCTTCTTATTTTCTGTTTTGGATAGGTAGAACTGCATAGCTCCAATCGGACACTGTAAACATTATTGGTTTCGTGTTTGTCCACACTCGCCTAGAGCCTTAATTCGAACAGGCTTTGATGTCGTTCCCGGTTTGCAATTTTTTGCTCTGAAATGGGCCGAAAACGTCAAAAATACCTCCAACCAGTCTTTGGCAAAACGAATATGACCCTCATCCCTGGTGAAGGCTGCCAACTCACTTTGGCGTGCTGCCGAAGCTAAAGCGACTAGGAATACTGTCTTCTGGGATAGAGAAAGAATGGACGCATTTCTAGCTGGCTCATATGGGGCGCCCACTAGACTTTGCAGCCCCAACGGCAGATTCCATGTGGGGAACAATTTCGTTTGTGTTGGTCTCCCACTTCCAAAGGCTGTCAACTGTTTGGACACCATCACATTGGAAAACAGTCTTTGGATCCCCAACGCATGTCAACACCGGGTTAATGGCCGAACGATAGCCCTTGGGGACAACCTTTGACAAAAAGCTCTTCAAAGAAAGCTGTCAGCATTCGTAGGTCCGGGTTGCATGGGTCGCAGTATGACTTTACACACCACTCGAACCACTTTTTCCATTTGGCATTGTAGTTACGTTGCGAGGACTCCCTCAAACACTTCGTAAACCTTCGTTTCCTTCTTAAACCCCTCCCTCACCAAATTCTCCCTTAGAGTTTCCACCCTTGAAGATTCAGCATGGAAGGGTTTTGGTGCAGGGTCCTCCCCCGATGCGGGTGATTGGCAAGGGATTGGATCCGTCTTTTCCATCTCCATCAACTCTGGGAACCACGGAGGCGCTGGCCAGCCGGTGGCTACTAGGGTGAATTTCCCTTTGGCCACTCTCAACTTGTTGACCACTTTCCACAGAAGTTTGAAAGGCGGGAAAAGGTACGCATTCAGACCTTCCCAGCTGATTGACAGTGTGTCCGTTGCCCAGGCCCTCGCATCCGGGAACGGGGACACAAAACCTGAGAGCTGAGTGTTGAAGTGCAAACAGATCCACCTACGGGGTTCCCCACTGACGAAACAGGGCTTCGCAACCCTGAGGGTCCAACATCCATTCCATAGACAGCACCTGTGAACCCCGGGACAACTCTTCCGCCCACACGTTGAGACTTCCTGCTATGTGGCGAGGAACCGGCGAGATTTCGTACCGCATGCAGATCTCGAACCGGCTGGAGACTTCTTCCATAAGAGATTTCGAATGTGCGCCTGCACCTTTCTTCATATACGCAACAGCCGTGGCATGATGCCCACTGCCTGACCCCTCAGCCTTAGCTGCCCGGCAAGGAGGGCACTCCAAACTGCTCTGAGTTCCAGGTCGTTGGCGTGCAGGACCTTCTCTTCTTCGCTCCAAATGCCTGATGCAGTTTCCCCGGCAAGGTGAGCACCCCAACCTGACAGGTCGGCCTCTGAAAATAGGAGCAACTCCGGAACCAAGAATGGGCTCGTGAATGGGCACTCCAACTTGAAGGTTTCCCTTCGCCGTCCACCACGACAAGCTCTGCGTGGGGAGGTCTCGTAGCGGAATGATGTCCAACCAACTGTTCCGCGGCTGCCACGCTGTCTTCCGAAACCAGTGAATCGGTTTCCCCCTGCCAATGGCCTAAGGGTACAAGTCTGGCATTGGAGTCCAAGAGCCCAATGAGCGATGCCAACTCCCTCGCCGTTACCTTGGTCCTTCTGACGAATGTCTCCACCGACGTTCTCGTCCTGATGAACCTCTCCAGTGTTGGTTTTACCACCATTTTTACAGTGTTGAACTTTGCACCCAGGAACACAAAACAAGTGCTTGGAACTGGTCTGGACTTCTTGAGGTTTATACCAAGACCTAAATGTGAAAACAGGGAGCTGCACATTTCCCACTGCTGGGTCAAAGGAAACCAGTCCTTGTTTTGAACCAGCCAACCGTCCAAATAAGCGTGAGCCTTGATGTGATGTAGGTGCGGGTATGCAAGCACAGGTTTCCGCCTCCGGGTAAACACGTCTGGAGCCGTCCTAAGCCGAAGGGAAGAGAATTCCATTGGGACGAATTTCCACCCCGCCACAAGGTGGAACCGATGTCGAGGGGATTGAGGTCGATAGAAATGGTATACTCTTCGTGCTGGAGTGAGTCTCGAAGTGATTCGACCGATTCCATCTGGAAATGTTCCTTTGCGAGGTGTTGATTGAGTTTCCGAAGATTGAAAAGAACTCGGGATCCTCCTTCCGTTCGGAATCACCCTTGCTGGACTCCAAAAACCTGTACCAGCAAAAACACGGTAACAGCAAATTGACTCCCTAGATAATTCTGGGATTTCGGAACGTCCTACCAGCCACTCTGGTGGCCAGTCTGTAGTTACACGCCTGGTGACGAATAGCGGTGTGTATCCCTCCTCCAGAGCTCGGATGACGAAGGGGTCCGACGCAATCCTCTTCCAATGTCCAAGATGTCTGGCAATCCTTCCCCCCCAACTGGCGGTGAATGGGGGGGGGGCGCCCTGACCATGGCCAGTTACTGACGTGGAGGTCTTTTACCTCTTCCCCGGAACGATCCTCGGCCACGCTGGTAACTCTCTGGTCCTTTCCCGCGTGACGAGGAGGGGGGATGGTCACGAAAGGGCGAACGATCCCTTGCCTTGTCCGCTGGCTTTTTGCTGCTACTCTTTCCCCCATATGGATCATTCCAATGTCCGGATGCTGGGTGTTGGATCTTTGCATACATAGGCTTGCTTCGATAGCTTCCATGGTTCGCGCTGACTGATGTTTGGGCAGGTCAAACCTTTTCTTTGAGTTCTGGGGCCAATACAAGCAACTGTCCATTAAGCAAGTCTCCAGAACCCTGAACTGGCAAAAGCCTCGACTTGCCCACTACATCCGCCGGGACCCCAGTTGCAGATTCGAGGAGGGCCATTGACATTGGATTGAAAGACATTGTTCATGAGTAGACGGCATTGCCAATTTAAACAATCTTTGTGGCATGAAGACGCTCGCTTAAGAAGATGCATACATTCCCTAATTGTTTTATTTTCCCTGAACTCCGGGTTGACCAATGCCATCGCCTTCAAAGCTGGAGTTGATGCCGAGTAATAAGCTCTGATCTCGTCCTCTTCAATTGTTGAGTAGGAGTTTTAATGAATGAGGGGTTCTTGAGAACCGAATCCAACTCGATACTACACAGTTATGTATTCGGCTTCCTTGTAGGTCCGAAACCCCTTCTTATTTGGGGCGCCTTTTCCGACCGATTTGACAAACATATGTGTATGCATCAGTATTTGCAGGTAGTAAGAAACATATGTGTCTTCTTCGGGTCATGCGGTGGCAGAGGCTTAGAACATGACAGGTGTGCAACAGACCCAAGTTTTGAACCATAATCCCCTGCACAAACCGGGGGGGGGGGGGGGGG
>JAHWFP010154917.1:31418-43145 GCA_023313725.1 Lithobius niger | reverse complement strand
TATGAGGTATAGGGAGCGTTCACGAATTACGTAACGTCTGGAGGACGGTTTAAGCAAATGTGTTACCATCCGTTATGGAGAGGAGGAGGGGGACGATTATAACGAAGTGTTGTGCATCGCACAAATTTCAGTAAGGTAATTCTTTCTAAATTTTTTACCTAATTTCTTAGTTTGTACTAAGCTATTTTTCTAACTTCTGTTTACAACTTAAAACTTTCTGTTTTCAAAATTACTGGTCATTACAGCCCTAGCTACTAAGCACGGCTTATAAAAACGAATTCGTAAAAAACTATAGAGTAGGTGGGGGGAGGGGGGGGGGAGGTTAGAAAATGTTACGTATTTTCAGGTGGGGGGGGGGATCATTACAAGTGTTACACTGGTATTACAAAGGGGGCGGGGGAGGTCACCTAAGTTGCTAGAAAAAAGTATTACGTAATTTGGGAACACTCCCATATTCTAATTTCTTGCTTGAACTAATACTGCTTACCTTTCAAATGATGAAGGCTGCTGTTATTATTATTACAAGGGTTAGGGAAGGAGAATTTGTGATTGAGGCCCCATACTGAACCGTCTTAAGATTCATTCCGGTTAATTCCATCTAGAAGGTGCCATGAGATTTACGTGGGAATTTCTACTCAGTTTTCAGGCTAAAATTAAACAAAAATAGCTTGTATTTGATCGTTATTTGGTGTAGCTTAGTTGTGATAGTTTACTTTAGATTTGGGCTGAAAAATGAGCAAACTTACCAGATGGAACACATGGCGCCCTCTGAAAACTCGGATGGAACTAATAGGAATGAATATAACACGTTTCAATGGGGATCTTTTACGAGTTACAAATTCTCTTCCCCAGCCCAGTAAATTCTTGCTGAAAGTAGGAGTATTACACCTGTTATTCACGTAATTTTCAGCACTTAATTCTTAACGTTCGTTTTGGAAAAAGTTACTGCATTAACCAAAAAGGATTTTTAAATCACAGTGCCGACTAGCAAATGAAGCAAGCAGTCTGCATTAAAGACTGGCCTTGTGAGGATACACAATACACTAGTCTGAGAAAGAAAGAAAAGACTACTGCCCCGACTGGGACTCAAACCCAGAATTTCCCATTTACCAGCCGGGCACTCTAACCACTGCGCAAGTGGTTAGGGCGCCTGGTTAGCATACACAACAAGTCTTTATCTTTTTAATAACGTGGGCACTAACAAAACTGGTTATTTTCTATTGCAGAAACAGTTCATATTGAAGACCACATTGCCATCCTGGAGAGCTGTCCCACCAAAACTTCAGTCATGGCGCTTTCCGTCACGTGTGCACTCCTTGTCGTAGTTTACATCTGCACTTTGTTCTTCTTCTTGCTTCGCAAATGGACCCTCAGACCGGACAAGATGAGCCGCATGTGATAACACCAAATTGCTCCATTTTGTTTTTGTTTTGTTTTTCTTTTTCAACAAAAGCTGCATTTCTCTCATCATAATTCTCATCATCGCAGTTGTCGTCGTGTCATCTACAATCACATCATCATCATCTCCGCCACGATATAAATGAACATTGCATGCCTCAGAGGCATACCTGATGTCATATTTCAATGATGAATTCATCTTTACGGCTGTCGACAAAGCGTACAAAAGAAGAGCGAGTGTTCACCAGCAATTTTATTTTCAGCAACTGACCACGGTGCTCATGGGAGAAAATTAGGACATTCAACGTGTTTTGCTGCAGAAACTGAAAAACTGTTTTTCGTTAAGCTGCAAAGCTTGAAGCACGTAACATTTCTGCTGTGCAGATCTTCTCATAAAACAATTTAGGGAGTGCGTTTTTTTTGTTTGTTTTGTTTTCCTACTGTGGGTGATATCAGTTCCTTTATTTTTTTTTCATTTTATGTGTTTTAGTACTATTTTACAATTTTCTTTTCTCCTTGCCAATGACTTAGTACGGTATGCTTATTTATTGCAACAGTGTTGGATGCTGCTTTTAGAATTAGTTTTATTACAGTTTAAATTCCTTAGCAGTGTTGACCCATAAATAAATACCAACCGTTATTTACGTCTGAATCAATGAAAGGGACCACATGCAGCTTAAAGCCATTTAATTATTGACAGTCATCCATATGCGTGTCCATCCATTTTTAATTTAACTTTATAGACTTGGTTTACTTTATGCCGTTACCTGAAAGCTACTACATACAATAGTCACAACAATTTATTTCCCAATAGTTTAACACATACCAAATTAAGTGCACAGCATTTGAGATAAGGCCTGATGAGAGGGGATGGGGAAAGCAGTGGAATTAATTCCAGGGTCTGACCCCACTATGTCCCTAAAAGAACCCCCGAAGTATCAGCAACCCCCAAGCTCACTCCAGGCTCTTGGCAGCGCCGTAAGTTAATTCACTCATTTGCGATGCCCCTCGTTTAATTTACAGGAGAACCTATTAAAAACTAACAAAATGTCAACCAAGCTGAATGTATCAATATACTGTGATTTTTAATTCTAGTACATGCATAGCAACGAAACCCACACCAGCATAAAGGCTTGGCCTTTAACCCATTTCAGAAAATTGTATGCCAAAGCCACTATTCTTACCAAATGGGTACCTCTTTTATGTGTATGTATTCTTGCGCTGCTTAGCTGCTTGATTTTTCCGTCTAGCTCAAAATTGTGCAAGATTGTGTAAATGTCAATGTGTCTGTGTGTATGTTTGCCTTCTATTCATTGCAATTCAACCATTTCTCGTCATAAGAATAAGACGTACAAGAAAAATAAGCAACTATCAAAAGAGGTGTCGGAGGGAAAGTATGTGGAAAATGGGTTTTGACTTAGTTATGCACCAAGTGTTATCAAGTGTGACACGGATCAATGTGTAATCTCTCTATTGAGAGAACTTTTGAGTTAATAAACCGTCCTTTTATACAAAAAAATACTCGTTTATTCTGTCAATTGTATAGTTTTCCGATGTAAAATACACGTAAATTGCTGATGTTACTGGAAATCCTCTGCTTGTAACCTCATTCGTGTTAGATTTGCAACTTCCAACATCACTTCGGGTTTCAAGAGATCTTTAACCTGAAAGTAAATCATGTGGCAAGGTTTTTACAAAGTAGTTACTAGTTAGCCTTGTAACAAGACAAAAACCATTGCAGAAAGTTGACAAAAATAATACGGTTGTCTGCAATTTATGACAGCACAAAATTTAAATTAGATGAAAGAATTTCACATTTCGAATAACATAACTCTTTATTTGGAATAAAAATTGGGGTTGGGGCAACAAAATGGCAGTCAGCAAAACAATACGTGTGGAGGTGAACAGCTTAGCATTTAAAGTTGATTTAACGTTATTGAAACATTTCATAGCAGTGGTAACAATGCTGCAGTTATTATTAGATGAATAAACAAACGGATGATGCAGTAAAGCTATTTTTCTGGCCAGGACTCAGTCCCAGAACGTTTGCTGCAGCACCCAACTGCTATGAAAGGTGTTGCAATGCTTTTCACAAGCTTTGTTGAGCTCGAATGTGCCGTTAACGAACAATTTTTGTTTTCTTAGTTATCCAATTTAACACTCACTACTGTAAATTTGGAATCCATAAAAGGTAAGGAATTCTTTGGAAGTTTGAATAGTTAAATTCTTACGAAAATTGTTCTTTAAAGTGGATTTCCATTAGTTGCTTAGTTAAATAATTGCCTTTTTTAATTTTGCATGGCGATCTTAACAGGTTTCTACAAATACAGTAGAACCTTGATTATCCGAACTAATTGGGACCAAGGGGTGTTCGGAAAACCCAATATATACGCAAAACAAAGGAATTTAACTTATAATTTCTTTAAATTTTAATGTTAGTGAATGTATGTGAAAGTGCAAGACTGCTCAAAGAAAATTTTGTAATGCAATGCTTCCAAAATCAGAAATAAGGCAAGCTCAAATCTTATTCCATATCTGAAAATCGGCTAATTTCTAATTATTTTCCAAAATGGGAGTTCGGATAATCAGGGTGTTTAGATAATCGGGGTTCGGATAATCGAAGTTCTACTGTACTGGAAATACTGGAATATACTTCGAAACAACTGAAAATGCAGTCTTCAACACTTAGTTGGACTTGTTTCCTTGGCAAAAGCGTGCTTAAGTTTGCTTTCTTTGATTCGAACTGTAGTACAGTCAGAATGAAATTATTTTATGGGTCAGGGAGGAAAACGAAAATAAAGGCGTCACTGGTAGTCAGGATACCCCACAATCACATGAAAATACACTTTATTTTAATTTTCAGCCGTAATATCACAAACAGGATGATACTAAAAAGAAAATGACAGCAAAAGCTCTAGTCAATCAGAGAGATTGACTAAGAGCTTTTGCTTGCCTTTTCTTTTTAGTATAATCCTGTTTGTGATCAAGGCCGAAATACTACGGCTGAAAATTAAAATAAAGTGTATTTTCAAGTGATTGTGGGGTATCACATCTGTCAGTGACGCCTTTATTTTCGTTGCAGTCAATTTAGGACAACAAGTGAAAAAAAAAATGTAGAAGCTCTGAAAATTTGCACACACTTTAATGAAAGAACCCTAAATAATATACTACAAGTCCCCACCCATAGGAGGTGAGCTCTGGTCGCCATCTTGGAAAATGGCACCGGAAAAAACAGTTTTTCTTGTATAATTTCAGAACGGTTGATCAAATCGAAAAAAGTCCAGAATACGAAACTTTTACGAGCTCTCCAATACCATGACATGGACATGCTTAGGATATTCTAAAAGATAGCGATCTATTTTTTCCATCAATCCTAACCAAATTTGTTTAACTTAGATGGGAACTGTCCTACGTCTGTTTACATGTGAAGGTGTAATGGCATAGCAGCTATTTTCGATTTCAAAGTGCCATTGTATTGCTCGAATTTGTATATGTCGAAGCTACACAGTATTGGTTAGGATTGGTCAGTAGAGTGTGTACAGACTAGGGTGGGCCCCTGTCACAGTACTCCAGGCAGGCCCTTACATGGGGAGGGGAGGCACTGATTCTAGTGCAGCCCGGGGGAAGGGGGGGTGGCCCCCAGGGAGTTGAACATTTTTTTGAAAATCCACATTAAAATTAGGCAAAATGTTTAACTTTGGACCAATATATTCATCAATGGTTTTAAGACAATATATCGCAGTTAACTCACTGGTGGGCAACTTTATCACTGGTAAGGTGGGCGTAAGTGCAAGAATAAGTGTTTCTGGGAAGGAAGGCAGAGAGGTCTATTAAATGTTTTTGGAATATTTAACAAACTAACTAGCGGGCTCAATTCTATGGCTCTTAACACATTCAAAACGCCAAATAAAAAATATCACAGAACCTTCCTTTCCAAAATTACACCAGTAAATAAATATTAAGAGGCTGCAAGTTCACAAACAGAAGTGTTTACTGAGGAATTTAACAGACAATTTTAAGTATCTTTCTAACTGTCCTCTTGCTTCTATTCCAGTGTAGTTGTAGAGGATACAGTTCGCTTTCTTGGTTTCCTACTTGTAAGTCACTCAGAGGTGCTGTCTGTGCACAGACATGTTGAAATTTGAAGTTTACAAGTTTGCTTGAAATTGATAGGTGGACTGGGGACACCTACGCAGGTGGGCCCTCGGCACCTGCCAGTCTGACTGTATGGTATGCACATCACTGGAATTGGTGGAAAGAATACATCACAGCCGTTCACAGAATATCCTAAGCATGTCCATTTTGGTCTATTAGAGAGCTCACACGAGCACTTTGAATTCGAAAATCATCATACGCTTTTGCCGCTGCATATTATCCTCTTCACTTTTAAATGGGATTAGAAGGTCCCTATCTAAGCTAAACAACTTTGGTTAGAATCGATCACACTCTTCAAGAATGTACTAAATATGTCTATATGTGCATTAGAGAGCTCGCAAGAGAACTTTGAAATTCGAAAATCATCATATGCATTCGCCACTACACCATTACCACGAAATACATTTTACATTTTACGAAACGTCACCAATCACAAGAATAATTATTTGACTGACCTCTTCCCATTTTAAAGAAGCTTCATAAGCATAAACGATGGATGTATCGTACAACATCATCTTTTTGTTGGACAAAGCAAGTAAGCAGTTTCGTAACCGCACCATCACTTTACGATCTTCTAGTGGAATATGCTAAAAAAAAAAAAGGACAACCCCAATGAATTAAATGTTACAAGGACATTTAGGTACAAGTCTTTAAAAATATAAGAGCATAAACAAAGAAACTGGGATATAGGTAATTTCCCCACTAGGGGATGTGAGAGTAGAATCATTTTAATTCGAGGAGTCGAGCCGAGTTTGTAACTGAATATCGAGTATCGAGCCGAGTTCGAGTATTTGGTTAACACACTTATTTTGCAATTGTCTTTAATATTTGTTAGTGTAATAAGAACCAGGATTTGCTGCTTAACGGGCAGTGAGGGTCAATGTCTACACACACAATGTCTGCAACTGGTTTTTCCAGTTTTTAGGATATAACTTTAAAATGGTTTGAGCTTTTAATTTGCACCAACGGAAAGCTCTCCCCGAGACAATAAATTTGGCATATTTGAACGCAAAATCGGTCAGAAATTGGCGAAGTTATCGCATTTTTACCGGATTCGAGTTTGGTTGGGATAAATCGAGTCGAGTTTGAGCAGATAAGAAACTTGACTCGAACTCAAAACTTTCGAGGCTCGCACACCCCCATTCACCACTAGCAGCAGGATAAAGAAAGCGGTGTTAGTTAACACTTAAAGCCCTAAGCCCGTAGTACAACAGGCATGCGGAAATTGTGTGGAGTCCTGTGGCCATATTATTACGGGCAGTGTTGTACTCCACGTGTAAAATTAACCCGCATTACTACGGGGCAGGGATTGCACTGAATCTTAGCTGAAGCTGTCAAGGCCAAGTCCCATTGGTTAGTGGCAGCCTCTAGTGGCAAAAAATGTAACTTGAATACGAATAAAGATGACAGCAATGCGATGACTGATTCCGTAACAAAGATGACGCCATTAGAAACTTTTTAGTTTCTCGAAAACTAGGTAAAGCATAACCTTAAGTTGAATATCCCAAAAAACACCCACGTAAATCTAATTATGATTTCATGAAACATAAAATACAAGGATTGTTTTTTTTTTAAATTGCACACCTTTATGTTAATTTGTTTTTGTTTGGCAAATTTTCAAAAATGATCGATTTTGGTTAGGACTGAGCGTTATAACTGCACAACTAAGCGCAGGGCGTTAAGTGTTAACCCAAAACAAATAGAAAGTACCACAGCTATTCAATCGCTGGTCGAGGATGTACCGTATTATAAAGGGCCGATTTTTTATTTTGATGCAAACTATGCAGCATATGTCTAAAGCAGAGTTAACACCACTCACTCCACATTTAAACTATGGCTAGGTTACTTGTGTTCTCTTCACTGATTAACTATAGGCACACGCAGTGTCGGACTAGCCAAGGCCCGAGGGGCTTTGAGCAGAGGCGCAAGACCTGTAAATGATTGTGGAAGGAAGTGGAAAAAGGCAAGACGCACGCGATGTGGCTGTCCCATTCACAGGATCAGACTACACGGAGCAGCAGATGTGCTTCTTGTTAACTTCAGTGCATTCGTCATGTTCTTGTGCAGTAAAAAAGGTTTAAGTAGCACAGACAAAGATAATAAAGCACAAATATTTTCCACATGATATACAGTACATGGGGCTTTCAGGATTATGTACTTATATTTTTCATTACATATGGGTAGGGTAGGCCTTTCAGAATTAAATATTTATATTTTTTATTATACACATATACAGTATATTTATCTATACATATATGGGGGGAGGAGTTCAGGATCTGTGCTGAAAGCCTTCAAGGGGGCCAGTCCGACACTGGGTACATGTACGATGGTTTAGCTCTTCTTACTTTCCGACAATATCCGCCTCAAAGTGGGACAACACTTATGTTTCAGTCCAAGGAGTTCTATATTTTTGGGCTCACTTATAGACCAAGGGTTTTCTTTTGACACATCAATGTCTCTAACAGGAATAGGACTGAGGTTTCATGTACATTTTTCTCGTACAGTTTTTCCCGTAAATTCTAATGCGTAAAGTCATTATTTTGGCCTAGCTCCTTGTGTGACCATAATTTTTTATACGCCCGATTCCAAAGTTTATTGTCGCAAAAAAACATGAATCGTGCTGCAGACCATCGTAAATTGCACAAAAGAAATAAAACGGACGTGTACTAGCTTTTTCATTTATTTATTATTCGAACGAAGTGCATTTTTTTTATCTGAATTTCTAGGAAATGAAAATTCTAAAATTAACAATCACTTCATGGTGCAACTATGAAATAGTCATTTTAAAAATGACTGCCGATCACAAATTTTCTTACGTAAAATTTAAAAAGCAAGTTTTTTTTTAAATAAATAACTTCAAAACGACTTCAAACTACTGACTTGTGATTTGCATTAATGGAAAGCGGACTAAAAAAAACCAATGTATTTGAAAACCAGGTCGTCACTATTTAGAGAAATTATGTTAGCACTCACAGGTTACTTTTTGGAGAAAAATATTTTGAAAAACAGGTATGGTATGTGTATTATGCATCCCGTGTATGCCACCCTTACCTCTAAGTTTTGGACGAAGCCTCCGCCGCCTTCCGTGTCTTGGTTCAAAGTTGGACAAATCCAAATAAAGCCGTTGTTCCCCAATATAACACTGGCGCCAAAAGTGAGATTGTGGAAATGCGTTTTGCTCCGTTTTATTAGTGATGGGGAAACTCGCAACACCATTCCTTGCGACAACTAAGAAAACAAAAGAGTGACAGCGTTTTCATCTGAGCTAAACAAATTCACACTTAACAGGGCTACCACTTAAATCCTGAAATAAAATTTTGTGAGTTTTCCAGATTTTTTTAGTGTAGCTGAGGTCAATTTCCAATACGGAATGAATTTTTTCTCACATTTTGTCAGTTTACTTGTTTATTGGGCTGATACAGTGCAAGAGTGTAACCATATTTAAGTAACATCCGTGAGCAATCAGCAGTTAACCGACGATAATCGCTCATTTGCGAGAATGGCGCAGTTCAATGTACAGGGGGTGGGGAGAACCTCAAGAGTGTAAAGCACGCGTGTGATTTCCTCCTAAACGCGAGACGTTGGACTGCGCCGTTTCGAGCAAATGAGCTCTTATCACCGTTGAATCGCAACTTTCTCATGGATATGTTGTTTAATGTTAAGGTGTGACATCAAGCTAACATATAGGCTTAATTTGAGTTTAAAAAATGTTATTTGTGAATTATAATGAATTTAAACATTTTTTACATACGACTGATGTTTACTGTTCAGGTAAGTAACAGCTATGGGAAGATGTGCTTTTTTTTTCTGGCCTTGTTTCATAATTCCGTTTTTTTAAGATAAGGCCATATTTTTTTCTATTTTACTAGTTAAAATAAGATTAGACGGTATAAAACGAGCTGTGGGCTTGAGCCGTAGTTTAGGTGCATTGCGAAGTGTCAGTAGCCTTGTTTTTGTACCGTCAGGACAAAAGGGTGCCTGGTTGGGCCATTCCTCCACGGGTCGGGCTTAGCCCAGTACGCGAGGTTTTTTTCCGTATTGGTACAAAAAGTGTCACAGTTTGCAAATGTGCCTGTTTATGCTGGTTGCAATGGGGTGTGCTGGTAGAATTTGTGTTGTGTGCGGTATGAAAAGTCAGTCATTATATGGCACATGGTGGAGTAGGGGTTGTATAGAGGTAAAGAGTAAAAGAAGCAAACAGTCTGCATTAAAGACTGGCCTTGTGAGTAAAGCTCACAACGACAGTCTTTAATGCAGACTGTATGCTCCGTTCAACTTTTTCACGTTGAGTCGAGTTTCGGGGTAGAATATCGAGTTTGAAGTCGAGGTCAAGTTTCGAAGATTATGCTCTAGGTTCTTATAATTACCATACGCTAAACCAATTAAACCAGCTTTTCCCGTATCTAAAACCGCTACAAACTAATTACATTGACGCGACAAACTAATTGCTGTATAACTATTAACTATAGACATATTCCAAATACGCAAATAAGCACCATTTCTCCTTCCTCAACATTGCCACTATGAGGCTGCATTACATCTCATTCGTTTACCCACACCTATACTGTTGTGTCCAGGCTTGGTGCCCAATTCTATAGTCTGTTCCACATTATGTTTGCAGGAAACTGACTGTATGGTGCCAGGTTTTTTTCCACTACGAGTGCAAAAACACCTAAAAATATCCCACTCATAGACTCTAACAGTAACTGTGTAGAGTCTACAAGTGTGATATCCACAGTTTTTACATTCGTAGTGCAAGGAAACGTGGCATCATATAGTCAGTTTTCTGCAGACATAATGTGGAACAGACTATAGTCAAAAACTACACATTCCTTGAAAAAGTTCCCTTGCCAGGAATGCCTGAAGATTATGAACCTGCAAACCCTTGAAAAGCAGAGGCAAAAAGGTGACATTTTGCAGACCTACAAAATCATGAATCAGCTTGATAAATTCCTCCAAGAAAAGCTCTTTGTCAACCCTAAACGACAGTCTAGGGGATATCCCGAAAAATTCCATTAATCATACCCTAGCACCCTGCTGCGTGGGTCTTTTTTTCAACTATTGGGGTATCAATGCCTGGAACGAGTTCTGGCATCAACATGAAACTGAGTGCACCCCAAGCCTGAAATCTTGCAAGGCTAGCCTGGATCGCTATTTGGTAGCTTGAACTTGCCTCTGCCCACATCACAATAATTACTGGTGGTGTATTTTTACTACGTTTTTATAAATACAGATGCAAACCTATTTATGTTGCCTTTTGGACTTATATGTCGGACTGCCTGAGGGGGGAATCGAACCTACAACCTTTGATATCAAAGACGTTAGGTTTGATTCTCCGCTCAGGCAGTCTGATATATAAGCCCAAAAGGCAATGTAAATAGGTTTGGTTGTGTCTGTATTTACTTAACCCATCTTGAGCCATTGGCTTTTCCGTCCTGTATTTACTATGTAATGTTATGGTTAAAGCACTAGTTCTATAAAGTGTTTTTAGCCCTAGTTCTATAAACATTTTTTTTCTTTCTGCATGATGAACACGTGGAGCAGTCTCCCACAGTACAGCAGCAGTTCAATTGTTCATGGACTCTCTAACACAGTGATCATTACAACCGTTCAAACAGACTCCGACACAGTGAACCTTACTATAATGTACACCTACAAGCACTAGAACCGCTAACTTCACATGTTGGTACCAGAAATGGAGTTAAAAAATGTCACATCACTTACTTTGAAAATTCGAGTCCATGTTTACATTTTGTACGCTTAGATTTCAAAGAAAGGATATTTACCGTTCCAATATCCTTGCAAATTTTCGACAGTCAGGTTTTTCTGGTGTTGGAGGGGCTCAGAACGACTGTGTTCATCAGGCTACAACATCACCGCTTACTTCGTCGTGATCGTTCATCTGCTGCTATCGTTCGTTGGAATGCGGCGTGAGGCCATAGCCTCCATAACTTGCAGGCCAGTGCACCACTTCTCCCACAGCAACTTATTAAACTCTCCTCTCCGCAGGAACTGAATGTTTAGGTTTGAAGGTCCCTGGATATTCATCAGCACAGCCTTCTCTCGATGTGGTGTTGAATAGCCATGGATTCGAGGCTTCTCAGATGCACATCACAGTTAGAGTTGGACTTAAGGAGTGTCACAGTGCCTTCCCAGTTAATTCAGTGTGGAGTT
>JAHWFP010154917.1:14600-26418 GCA_023313725.1 Lithobius niger | reverse complement strand
TGTTTTCTGAAGTTGATTGTGAGTTCAACAGTGATCCCAATAATGTTGTTTTTTTTCAAAATAATATTCCTGCCACCCCACAAATTTCCTAGAAAAAAGCCCAAGAACCAATTTTCTTTTTTAAGTGGCCTAAAGAATTTAAAAATAAATTCCTTATTTTTCAAACGAATGAAAAAGTAGACAATACAACACATTTTTTTAGCTTACTGTTACAATTTCTATGCCAGTTTGCTGTTATTTTAAGTAAAAAATAGATTAAAGTTAACGAACCACACTTTACGCCGAGGAAAAAGCTGCCAATTAGAAAAACTTAAATGACAAAAAATAACAACAAACTGCAGGTCCTATCTCATTAGCATATGGTAAGGTGCTTGAACAAGAAGAATAAGATCACTTTAAAAGCGTAGGGAGCCACAAGTGAAAAAATGGGGGGGGGCGGAGTAGGAAAATAAGTTATAAAAATAACACACCAAAGTTCGCTTAACATCACAACACGGACAGAGAGCACATTTTCGATATCTCACAAATATCTTCATAAAGTAAAATTTCCAAAGTACGAAATAAAAACGTAGGCCCTCTATGACTCTTATGCATCACGCCCTTCAAAATGCACGCTAATAAGTAGGGCTGCATTGAACCAATTTGACTGAACCAATATCTGCTTTTTACAGCCTTTATCAACGAAAATCGGCAACGGATAAAAATTAGCAAAGTACCAGGTCAACTAGGAGGAACGGCCTGTAACCCAAGTAGCACCGAGTAAGCATGACTGTCACAACAGCACACAACGTTCCTCGGATGCATGCATGCAATAAAAACCCACCTCGAAGTGGCAGATGAATTTAATCCTGTCTGGTATTTTCAGCTTCACATTATCTGACAATCTCTTATGCATGATATCAGCTGAACTGTTCATTAATTGTGCCACAATGAACACGTTTAAAAAATGATGACTCCCAGAGAACTTGTTCCTGCAGGAGAACCTAAGTTCTCTGAGTAGAATCCAACGAAACTGTGTTACAAGATTGGGATCCCTTCCCTACCTACAGCGCTTTTTTACTACCCCACTCTGCTCATTAACGCAGTCATTTATGGAAAAAATCTACGTTACTTCCGTCCCTACCCCGCTTCCACCTCATCTGCTCGCGTCTTACCACTCTTTTTTTGTTGTGAGGTAGGCTTCCCTCACGCACTGTTGGGCTGCCCTGCAGTTCCCCTCTCATTTGGGCTTCTCCCCGCTCACTAGCATGGTTCATTCATAAAGTTAGTTGCCGCTCTGGCATGAAGGTGATCAGATGTAGTTTGTCAACTCTGGTATTAAACCAATTATTTTATTAATACTGGCAACTCGTGGATTTACTGCAAAGTGGAACAGATTGAGCTAATTACATCATCACATTGTTGCGAAAGACAGATTCCGTGCAGGGAGGCAGGTGGGCACTGTTTGTAACAGTTTCGTCGGATTCTACTCGAGAGAACTTAGATTCTCCTGCAAGAACAAGTTCTCTGGAGAATCATCAATTCCCGTTCTCAGTATCCACCTCACTGTGTTACAGGATTGGGACTGATTAGGAAGCAGTGCACTTACTCATCGGAATCGTACGGAAAAATGTCTGCGGCGGTCTCTAGGCCCCGCTCAGGGTTCACCTCGTACCCAAACCCTAGACCAACCAGGGTCCCCCAATGATCCGCCGCCTCGGCGTCCCCATACGGGTCCCGTAGCACGGCCCCTGCACTCCGGTCCCTCACTGGCCAAGGCCGATAGCTGTACAAACCATGCCGCGCTCCTCCACTCCGGCGTCATCGCATTAGATCGACCACCAGTTTGTCAACACAACGACCTATCAAAGGGCACGGGGGAAAAAAGGTACAGAAAGAATGGCGGGCAATTAACACTAAGCACATCCACAAACTTTGCCCCTTGGCACCGGCCCCACCACGCTCCAAACCTCCACAACTGGGCCGTTGCTTGGGATGCAAATAAACACTCGAGCACACAACCCAACTGTCCCTTCGCTGTTCAAAACTATGGATCATGGCATTAAGTATCTGGGGTGGGGGCCCGCCCCCCCCACAGTGGGTTAACGTACGAAACGGCCAATACGTATCAGAAGGGATTGGCACAACCTGTCGCCTGATCAGGTCACTGAACACGTCCAGTGCTTTGATCATTGCTAACAACTTTTTCGCATTTATATGTAAGGCAGCCTCCCCAGGCCGCCACCTTCCCTGAGCTTGAGAATCCCCCATGGACGCACCCAACCCATGTCTGATGCGTGTCTGTTGTCACCACCACTGCAGCCTCCAACGAGACCCAGGATCTAACTATCACCAGGCGACTCAAAGTTCTTGCTCACCAGGTCAAATCCACGCAAGACCCTTGCAAAAGGCTCCATCCGGTCACTTCCCTATGACACCGGGTCAACAGGTCGAATTGCAACCTGTGTAATCTGCCGTTCTCTACGGTGCACAATAAGATTTCAGCCAGTCTCAACAACCGCTGTAGTTCCTTAATCCCCGTGATCGGGTTCCGTTGCAACGCTGTGACCGGCCGCAACATGCGAGGCCTTTTTCTCTGGCGGTACCACAAAACGAGCTTCCACTACAGCCAACGCCATGCCTAAAAATTGCAATGCCTGCGACGGTACCAACACACTTTTCACGAAAAAAACCCAATCTGCGCAGGGTTTCCAACATCTTATGCACGTCCTGCTGCACTCCGACCACGGCGGTCCCAGTGCTGCAAAATCATCTAGATAGATAAATATTAAGGCTGTACTGAACAGATTTAACCGAACAGATTTTGGCAGATTTTGAGCCGATTGGCAAAAATCGATTCGGCGATCAAAAACCTACAGATTTTCGATTTTTTGCCAGGCCCTTGACAATAAATAAATTCTGTTTCACCGCATATTTTGTTACCTTTTGTTTTAATTTAGGAGATAGGCCTACATGTTTTAATAACGAAAAATATTTACTTTTATTTAGGTAAAAAAATGTAGTCCAATGTTTGCATTAGCCTACAAATTTGTTAGCCTACAAATTTGTGTAAGTCAGAAAAAAAAATTGTTAAAAATCAGTAGCGATCGGTAGACCAATCATTTTGTGGCTGATCGGATCGGAATCTGTTCGGCAAAAAAAATGCTAATCAGTACAGCCTTAATAAATATCAACACCCCTGCTCGGCGCAAAAATCGCCGCACTACTGCCATGAGTCACATAAAAATACTTGGGGCCTAAGTCAAACCACAAGGCAGTAAGCAAAAGCGGTACAGACAACTCTGCCAGGAAAACATGAGTAACTGTCATGCTACAAGTTTTACTGACACTGCATCGCACGCTTGTGACAGATCGATTGTGGCCATCCACCACCCCGGCTGTAAATGCTCCACCACCCTGGGTAGTGTATCTCAGGAGCACCTCCATACTACCACATACTTGTTTAAAACTTTCAGGTTCAAAATTGTACTAATCGATCCGTCCGGCTTTGCCATTGAAAAAAATCAGGGATACAAACCCCACAGACCCGTTTTTCACCCTCTCAATCAATTCTTCAGCCAACATTTCCTTCAATTTGGGGCAATTTCTTTTGCATCATCCAGCAGCGGCGGCGACGTATTACCCAATTCCAAACCAGTACCATCTACTACATTCAAAACCGCCATGGAGTCCCCAATGGCCGCCCACTCTATTCGTTTACTTAAGGAGACAAGGGTAGAAGACTTTGAAACAAAAAACCAGCCGGACAACTAGAGTTCCATTGGTTAACAATTTTTATGCACAAAAAATTTTTTCATCTCATCAGACCTAAAAGAACAGGCACACAATAAAACAACACACAAGGTCCTTCCAAACAAAGAGAGAATGTAAAACTAAAAAAGTACATACTGTACCAACATAAAAAAAAATCATGGCTGAATGCCAAGCACAGTCGAGTAAGGGTCGGCCGATAGCAACTTTCACCGATCCGGTCCGATATGCTTCTTCACCGATGCCGATGCTTCAATGCATTATTCGCCGTGAAGTTAATGTTTTTCCATATTCAGAAACAAACTTTGATGAAAATTTCCCAATCTCAAAGCGCTATGAGCAAGCTTTTTGCATTAAAGTGCATTTTTTGGAACCTGTTTTTGGTTTTTTTAAAAACAATTTGAGAACGACTGACCCTATCACTCTGACATTAGCACCATTGGAAAGCTCTCGAAAAAACGGTTAAAACGGTGTATTGGAACATCAAAAACGGTCAATTTTGGGCGAAAATATCGCGAAAACCGATATTTTCCCGAAACAGTTAGCCGATACCGATCCGATGCCACTAGTATCAGTGCCGATACCAATGCCAATATCGGTATCGACCAAGCATTACAGTCGACAAATAAGCCCAAGACCCCAATAAGCCCAAATAAACCCATTGGGAGGTTAAGTAGCTAGTCATAAGATTTAAAGCCTTTTTTTTTTTAAGTAATAGTCCAAACCTTCAATTTCAATCTAATGTGGTGATGTTTTTCTTTAAACACCACTGATGTTTCCGCAAAATCTGGACGGTGTCCACCTTTAACAAAATGTCAGCTCAAGGCCCTTTCGTAACCTCTAGACTAGTTACGTCGAAACTAGAGATTACAATACGGCCTTGGGCTTACCTTTTGTTGAAAGTGGACACCGTCCAGATTTTGCAGAAACGTCAGTGGTGTTTAAAGAAAAACGTCACCACATTAGATTGAATTTAGAGGTGTGGGCTATTATGTTAAACAAAAAAAGGGGCTTTAAATCTTATGATTAGCTACCTAATCATGGATCAGTGTGCTGCTGTTTTTTTTTTTTGATGTAGCTACTTAACCTCCCATGAGCCATTGGGCTCATTTGTCGACTGAGACTTGGCGTTTAGCCATTTTTTTTTGTTGGTTTGTAATTTTTTACATTCTCTTTCTGTTTGAAAGTGCCATGTGTGTTGGTTTATTGTGTTCCTGTCCTTTTAAATCTGATGAAGCACCTGTATGAGGCGCAGAAATTTATTGTGCATAAAAACTGTTAACCAAGGGAACTCTAGTTGTCCAGCTGGTTTCTTGTTTTGAACTCTGCTCGTTGGCCCCTTCAAACTGCCTGCACGCCACGTGCTGATAACCAGAAACTTTCAGGCCTCACAACGGCAGTTTACAAAGAATGCAACAGTGCACAATTATCCTATTCACGCCCCTCAGTGCCGATGCATAGTCACGCCCCAGCGTTTCACACCGCAAAAATAAATAATGTGATGGCCAGCCGTTAAAAAAACATAATAAATCCACCATTTTATATTTTCATACAAGAACTCCTGACCACTCGTCACACATTCTCAACACTCCCGCACAAGTTCCAAATTTGCTTCGCCACACAACTAATTCTACTACTTACCTGATATTTCATATCAATTCACTGCCGAAAATCACTAGAAGCAACCCAAGTGCGGACAGTATTGACTGGCCTTCAAAGCCACCTCCTGTTTCGTTACTACCAAACTGCCGACGCCATGCCGGCCGCCATCTTAAATACAATCAAACGAATGATATATTTACGTACTCTCCAACCGTGTAGCCTCGTAGGAACACTTCTCAACCAGCAAAAATGGCGTACACTAGTCTAATCGCTCAACGATAAAGCTCGGAACGAATTCTCACAATAAACACAATAATTACAACTCAATTCTCATGACTGCTCGTGCCAGCGGCAAGAAAAAGAGTGGTAAGACGCGAGCAAGTGAGGGGGAAACAAGGTAGGGATGGAAGTGACGTAGGTTTTGGCATAAATGACTGTGTTAATGAGCAGAGTGGGGTAGTAAAAAAAGCGCCGCAGGTAGGGAAAGGATGCCAATTTTGTGACACAGTGAGGAGGATTCTGTGAAATGAGAACGGGAGGATACGTCTAACTCGACAAACATTCCTATATACCAATACTTGAATTTTCTGTTCAACCTACTCACCAGCTCACCACCAGGTAAATTGACGGATGACAAAAGCAACACAGAATCCAGGCGTGATCTCGTGTCCACTTTCCAGCGTCGTTGTTGCACTTCCGTGATGCGCCCAACTACGCAGTCTCCAACTTCTCCATTGTATCTAAATGAACATAAAAACCAATACATTTTATGCTAATTTGATAAGATCACATTACAGATTATGTTGCGCTTTACTGTTATATGGCAAAGCGTACGGGCAGGGAACTGTGCCACAACAATGCTAGAGTAGCCTATCACTTCAAGCACCAAAGTTTGAGGTTTGATTCGTTTCTATGCTGTGTATGCTAATTAAACCGCTAATGTTCATCCGTCGTCCGTTTCCGCATTGTTGAAATGTGCACGAGTGACTGCTTTGAGAAATATGACGGCTGGGTTTGCAACTTTACCATCGTACTGTATAATAATTCAGGCAAGTGTCTTACAATTTTATTCGGCGATCTATTAGTGAAAAACAACTTTCCATTTTTACAGCATTTAATTTCAGAAATTTCGATCGCATGTAAATTATTGGTAAATGACAAAAATATACAGTGAGTTAGACAAAAGGTGGCCTCTCTGATCCACTTTTACAGATGCTTTATGCATATGATACAGCAAATTTATTATGCATACAAAATGGTGTTTTCTCTCGTCAAAAGACGATTGATATTGATTATTAAGGCTGCACCGAATCGAACATGGCCGAACAAAGGGTGTTGGGTTCGGTTCAGCCTTTCAAAGAAAAATACCGAACCGAACGTATTTCCACTTCTAATTGACTGATTTTGATGTTTGAATACACTATTTTGAAGATTTTTCTGCCAGCTTTCGGATGGTCCAAACTAAAAGTGCCTAGCTCTAACTGTTCAAAAGTAATGAGAGAAAATGTAAAGGTGGAGGAGATTTTTTTATGCTCAAAACGAGTTTCCACATCTGTGCACTTACAAGTCCATGTGAACATACCTGTATTTGTTACGATATTTGAAGATGAATCTTTGTGGACTATGAATTTTATTTTCAAGATTGTTGGTTTGGTACATTTTTGTTTTGTTCGGAAGTGTTCGGCGTTCGGCTCATTTAAGGTTTGTTAGGTTCGGCTAAAAAAATGTGCGTTTGGTACAGCCTTATCGATTATAGACAAGAACAAAATGAAGCAGAACAGTAGAAAAATTAAGCATGTTCACCGTACAAATCTTTAACAATTTTTCCATGCAAATTATCTAAAGTCCACCTATGTACCTAAGATAGCATGAGTGTACAGCAGGCAAAATTGTTAACGTTTGTGTAGGACATAAAAACAGGCAGCAACACACGTCTTTTAAAAAATACACTGATATTGTGAATATTGAAGAAATTCGAAGCTAAAGCAGTACACTACACCACATAAGTGACCAGAAATGTGCTAATTTCGTAAAGAAGTGAGGTGATTGCTCTAAGTTGTAACCCAATGTCTTTAAATGTTGTACCTTTTTTCTATTTGGAAGAGTTCATTGTTGGCTGCCCATTGTTTAAATGGCTGCTGTAGAGTCTCCATACCGGCACTTAAGATTATGATCCAGTACACAATCATAAACTGAGTTCAAGGCATATGCTTTCCATTTCTCATTCTCTGAACAACTGCCAAGGAGGAGTTTGGGTGCTCGCACAGCAAGGCTGGCAGCCACAGTGGCGCACATCCTCACACAACGTTACCATTTTGTCTTGTACACACATGTACAAACATGAACATACACGTACCAAACATGAAAACTGTACAAAACAACTTAACATTTACAACCAGCAAGATACGGTACCTATGCGCTCATCCACGGAGTACTCTCTTTCGACGACCCCAAACAAGGGCGAAACAGTCTGTCTAGAGATCGTTGTGGGTGAGAGCAGCTTGATTTCAAGTTTTAAACATAGATAAAAACAAGTACACAGACTTGTTTTAACCAGTAGCAGAACTTTCTGCCACTGTCTCGGAAAAAAAATCGTCTGCAGCTAATCTGTTTTTATCATATGGCTACCCGCATGTTTAGTGGCTTTTACTGAGTAGCTTTTCACTGCTTTACCCTATTGATCTGGCTACTCCACCAATGGAAAGGACTCATCGAGACGATTAAAATCGTGTATTGGGGTGTCAAAATCGGTCAAAAATTGTCAAATCAACAGAAATTTGGCCAAAATTTGTCCACAGTGTTCTTCAGCTGTCCGCGACGTATCATCGAGCAGACTCTGCTACGGGGTTGTTATGTAATACATGATGGCTGATGCAAAAAGTTTCGCAAAATAAGCCTACACAAATAGACATACAGTTTCACAATTTTCCTAATTTTTATAAAGGCAGTTATAAAGGGTATAAAAAGTATTCCAAAAAATTTGCGTATTCCACAAATTTGGTTAAATACAGTACAGTAAAATAATGTAATTTACTATGCTAGCCTAGAGTACGCAACTATCGCCTTGCTTGCTACGTCAGCTGGCTGTTGCTTCATAAATGGAGTTGAAGCTTTATTTAACACAAGCACGCTAGGATCTGATCAGTTAAGTAGTATGGTGAGACGCAATGGGAGTTGAGAAGCGACCCATGTGCGCGATGTCTGAGAAGGAAGTAAAGAGAGAAAGGTTGAGTCAAACAAATTCAAGCAACTAACTTATAAGGGCGAGCTGTGTTGTGGCAGCCTGTAAGTTACCCACAAACTTATTTATGTGCAAACAATGACACATCACTCCCCAACTTTTACAGGTCAGAGGCATCAGGGTCAGAGTCATAGTTCCTGGCTGTATTAGGGACTCGTACTTTCCGTGATATTTCAAAGCAAAATTTTGCGATAATATTTGTTGCGAGAATTTTTTAAATGTGCGGTGAAAGAAGGTAATTTTGCAATACAACATGTTGCGAGATTTGCTGAATTTTGCAACAAAAAAAAAACCTCACAAAATTGTTAACAGAAAATAGCGTAAAATAGGCCTCATACGTGGTGTACAATATGAATCAAGTTTTAACAATTTTAATTCCACTTCAAAATAGCTGCCAGTAACAAACAGAAGGCTTCATTTTACTGCAAAGTTAACAAAATTTTGATGAAAACTAAGTCATAATTTATTTATTCGGCAAAAATTGCGATTTTTGCGGGAAAATGCAAATTTTGCGATCGGATATTTTCCTTTTTGGCTTCAGCAAACGGCGTACACCTCCCCAATTGAAAAATGGGGTTAAAATTCTTATTAGTAAACAAGTTGCGAATTTTGCGATTTCGCAAAATTGCATAAAGTACGGGTCCTTAGCTATGTTACAACATTCCGCAGGACCAAATTGTCATTTTTCACGGCTAATTTTGAAGTAAAAAAAAAAGCTTGTTAATTACCCATGGCATTACGTCTGCTGAACTTCACATCCTGGAATACGCACAAAAGTTTAAATCTTGGCTAACAAGAGTTTTTGCTGCCTCCTAAATGTTGAATGACCAAAGATAACACTCATTTTAAACAGCTTCTCGAATGTTTGGGATTTCTGCTGAAAATGTTGGTTTTACCGCCGTTTCCACAATTTTTTCGGATGGTCTCAAACATAGAGACGACGATTTTCCATGTTTAAATTGTTGTTTAGCCTAACATGGAAAATCGTTGTCTCTAATACTAGTTCTCGTGCAGTTTAATTTTCAATGCCACCTGGCTTAACTTGCTTTGAGAAAATGTCTCACAACTGCTCACCTGAACAGGGAAGCAATAGCCAACGAGTTTCTCCTACTTTTTGTAACAATGAGAACATAACATAGACGATGGTCGAAAGTAAGTACTCAATCTAAACCCTCATGGATCAGGGTCAGTGTAACTGTTGGATACTAACCGAGTTTTCAAAGGCTTGACAGAGATAAGTCTGTTGACTTTGTCTACTATTCCAGCAACTGATGCAAACAACGTTTCATCTTCCATGTATGTGCCATGACCTCTGTAAACAAAAAAAAAGGGGGTTAGGGTTAAGTTTAGAAGAGCTTGTGAGTGCAGCAACCTCCAATAAAAACATGTTACGGCTTACTACATAGTATAGCTGACTGCATCTTTCAGGGCCCAAAGAAAAAAAATTGGTTGCCTTAACAGAATAGGGTCAGTAAGTAAGGGCATGTTTTCACTACTTTATTTTTAAGAGTTAGTAGCATGCCTCTTCTTTTCTTTTTTACGATACATCCAGTTTCCGTTTTACGCCCTTTTTTTTAAAGTATTGTTTCTTAGTTTCTGCACAGAAAGGTCGTTACTGCTGATGAATAAGAAATACCAACACGAGTAGGGCAGAAGGGGGGAAAAAGTGAGGGTAGGAAATAAAACGTAAGGTCGGTCACGTTACTGAAACCAGATTTTTTTTTAGACCTGTAAAGGGCACTGGGTTTTCTAAATTTCTGCTTTGGTCTTTTTGATCATTCTGTGTCCCATGTAACAAATTTCTTTACGGTAAATGAACAAAAGTCACCAGAAAAACGCACACTTTCACAACAGAAGACACTCACACTGTCTAGCGAATTTTCGATAGTTTACTACTATCTTCCTCAGGCCTTAAAGTTAGTTTGGACTCTGTTTACATCCCTGTTGTTTGAAATCACCGTTGTCGTCTGCTCGTTCGTTGCCATGCTCGAAACATGGTAAATACGGTAAATATTTGTCTTTCTTAGGTAGCCTACCAGATTGTTTAATGAAATACTTGCTGAAACAAATACTTGGAAAAACAAATTGCACATATGTATAGGTCTACATGCGAAAGGATTGTAGAGTGTCTATGTTTTATTGTCATAGCTACTAGCTTGGAGAAGAAAAAGAGAGAATTACCGCGGCGGCAAAATTCTGTTTTATTGCTTAAACGAAAACACACATTACCTGTAAAAAAATCCAACCACTTTAACGGTTATTCAAGGCCCTGTATGAATTCTGTGTCAGTTAAAAGCAAGATTATTAAAGGAAGCGTAGTGAAGTGGGTAAATGCACGTACATTTCGGGCGAGTGATTTTTGCAGAATGACGTTCCTTGATGAAGGATCAAGTTCAATTTGTCAAAATTTTCTATAAAGATCAGTTAAAGACTACAATCTTTTAATGTTGTCTAAGACCACTGACAGGACCCCAAAATAAAAGGCAAAGAAATGTGCTGAAAATAAAACAGTTGGCCTCACCGCCAGTGGGGATACACAGAGAGGGATTTTTTGGGAGAGGGGGAGGAGGTGCGGTGGGGAAGAAGTTTGATAAAAATAATTTTGACAACAATTTTTTTTGGTAACTCTCACAGTAAATCCGAGCAAGTGATGTATGCAAAGTTTCCTTTGTGTGTGATGCATCAGGCAAAAACATTGTTGTCATACTTGTATAGCAATTTCAGGCCTGTAGTGGAAAGAATGTCAAAGTAGCTTTTATCCCAGTTGACCTTATCGTTGGTGCGTCTGTCTCACTTATGCTCATTGCGCACGATTCATCACACCAATTCAACTTTTTTTTTTCAATTTAGACTTCACGCAACAAAGCTTACCCAAGTTCCGTTTGTCTTTTAGTACGGCATATATATTTTATAGTTTTTGTTTTAGTCGGACTGTAGTCTTTCGTCGCGGTGGTGGGGAGCAAAATTGAGTTGAGGTTATAACTTGCCAGTTTGCCCCCCCCCCCCCCTCCCTCCCGCCCCCGGAAACCTTCCTAGCAGCGGTGCTGGATCTAGTGCCGCAGCTAGCCTTTTTCAAAGGGGATGCAAGGGTAGAATGTAGGCCCCCAAAACTAAACAATTTTCGGTTCAAGGTTGTCGCCTGTTAGCCCTATTTTACAGTAGTTTTAGGGTAAAGGTTTGGGCCTACATTCTACCCTTGCATCCCCTTTGAAAAAGGCTAGCTGC
>JAHWFP010154917.1:0-14500 GCA_023313725.1 Lithobius niger | reverse complement strand
TTTTTTTTTTTTTTACTAAGGCGGCACGCAGAGAAGCCCAACTCTGTCATCTACAGAGTCGTAATACAAAGCTCATCTAGGCCTACTTTAAGTCCCGAACAACCTCATAAGTCACATGCAGTTCTAAGACCTTTCTTTACTGCTTTTCGCATGCTAAAATCCATTACCGATTTAGGGGCATGTCTTTTTAACAATGTTTTCGAGGAATTTAGTGTGCCGACTAGTGTACATGCCGTATCTAAACAGCAATTAAAACACATGCAACTGCTGCATCTACGGTTTTATTACAATATTACCTCATATAGCCAGTGTCTTTAGTAATTACAGCTCCTGGTGTCACCAATTTATGATCACCTTTGCGGGGATCAAAATTTAATTCATCCATGTCAACACGATCACATGCCAGCCTTATGTCGACCGCCATCTTGAAAGTGGAAGCGGAAATACCAACCCTGACTAAACTAACCAATGATGAAACTTTCCTGGATTTAGTTTTCGATAAGCTGTGTCGGGTTTGGTAGGAATTAATTAGCGTAACTCCAATGCGTTCATGCTACACTTTAAAAAAGAAAAATAGTAGCCATTTCCGTAACACTGAAGAATACTTTTGCTCAAGTAATTGATGTTATAAAGAATAAACAATTTGTCGACTTTGTGCTAAAATAAAATTCACAGACTTCTGGATTTGGGCTTTGCTAAATCACAATAATTTAGCAGCGATTTATTTGATCGGATTTGATCCGAGTAGAGGAGAACAACATAATGATTTGAGCCAAAGAAAACAGAGAATCGCCGGCTTAATTCTGCAAGATTTTTTCTGTTTTTGTTATAATAGGATACGTTAGATAAACAGCCCAGTTTTACCTGTTAAGGAGGTCAAAATTAGTTTCTATTGCCTGAAAGAAAATATACACTACCTGTAATTTTAATTATATTCAGTTGCTGAGTGCTTGTTACCCTGGAGGAATCAAAACTCTCTAGATACGCCCAGCTCAGTCACCCACTTGCGCATGTGTGGCTAGGCACGCGCAGGCCCTCCATAAATGGTGTTACGGCGTTAGCCAGCCATCTACTTTTCCTCACGATATGTCAGCGATGATGGTGACTCGAGAGGGGAGGTTGGGTGGGTAATTACGGGTAGTGTATATTTTCTTTCGGGCAATAGACACCAATTTTGACGTCCTTGCCAGGAAAATTGAGCTTTCTACTTGCCGTTCCGAAATATACACTACCTGTAATTTTAATTGCATTCAGTTGACCTCGTCAATATAGGCGACGGGCACCATCATGGCGAGTTCTCAAGGGTATGAGCGACTAAGTTGAGGTGGTTAGTTGCAGGCGCAACATTCTCAGATCACGACCGACTTCGATGCGCAAGGTTGTCGGAGTTGGGGGGGGGGGGGGCCTTTGGTTGTCAGAGTGAGTTGGTGAAGAAGTTGGGCGAGTTTCAAGATTCCAGCGTGGGTTTTGGGGGGGGGGTTAAGTCAAGGTTTAAGGGGGATACATGACTTGGTGTTCGATCCTTGAAAGGGTTCCATCTTGGAGGATGATGAGGATGGGTTTCCGAGAAGTCAGATGACGTGTTGATTGCTGTGGTTGACGGATTTCGGGTGGTGTCCATGGTTGTCCTTGTGGTAAGGTTGAGAGTTTTCGTTAAAGGAAGATGCGTTCAGAGAACGAAACTGGAAGCACTGTTCCAAGGTTTGAACAGGAGGGTTGCGAACTGCAGTGAGAATGTTCCGGGTTAAAATCATCGGATGGGTTCTTGGGTTTGAAGGCAGAATAGTGCTTGTTAGCGTGGGTTAGACCAGTCTGGAGCGTGGTGGAGAATGTCGAGTGGAGTGCGAGATGACATGTTGCAAGGCTTGGAGCTTAGAAAGAATAGAGAGTGTGGGCCAATGTCAAATGAAGAGTTGGATGTTCCGTAGATAGTGCAGATGTAAAAGGAACAGTGTTATGTCCCCAGGTGGTTGGGAAGTTGGTGCATGATCCGTAAGAGGTTGCCCGTAAGTTGAAGACGGGTTGTCAGCAGCTGTTGACGAAATGACGAGTCAGGTGGGCCAAAATGAGTCGTGAGATGTGTCCATGACAGGTTGAGAGGGCATGAGGATTGGAGAACGTGGCTTGGGCGTAATCCCTGGGTGGATGGCCAGTTAATTGTTCCGTGATGTGGGGTGACAGTAGTTCCATTAGCACTTGGTGGGGCAGTGACTATGTGCAGAGGGTGCAGCATGGTGAGTTGCTGTGAAGTGCTCCATAAGATGTGGGTCCCAGAGTCAACATGAATGAATTGGGTGAGAAGTACATGGAGACGAAAGTTTTTAGCTTCCCGTTGGCATCAGTCCATGGTTATGTGTGACAGGGGTGCTGTTTATGTTCGTGATAGCACATGATGATGGAAGTGGGAACAGTCTGAAAATGAATCAGAGTGATATGGTTCGATGAGGGAGGCCTGTTGCAAGAGGTTCAGAATCAGGAACCTGTGAAGTGGGGGGTTGTAGGCCAGAGTGGCAGAAGTGAGAGTTTCAAGATGAGGGACATGGTGAGAGGCCTTGAGTTTCATGAGCAAGAGCTGAAGGGGTGTGAGGTGAACTTGGGTAGTTGAAAGCATGTGTTTATCGGTTAACACGGGGCGGCTGATGAGCGCTGAGCATTTGATGATCGTTGGGTTGATGACGAGCGTGGGGGGATTTGTTGTTGCTATCATTGGAAAGGGTTGAACGTAGCGACAGCGGTTAGAGGTCAAATTTACAGCAAGTTCGGCGTGGGAAAGGCTGGCAGGCAGGTTTGAAAGACCGGATTGGGCCACCTACTGGCTTGCGGTGGGTGTTGTGATTGTCGTTGTTGGTGAGCCAAATGAAGCTGTGAGAAGTGGCGAATGACATTTTCTTAAAAGTTCGAAGATTAAAAGGTGTAGGTGCTCGATGTTGCGTTTGCTGGATTCGGTAGCGAGCCTTTCGAAGAGAGCTTTGATTGCGGTGGTGGGGACATCAGCCTGAGAGGCGGCACGAAAGCCTAGGCGAAGAATCCTGTCATTTTCCTTAAAAACTGTAGTTGCAACTGAGCACATTTTGGAATGAACATGGCGGTTCCAAAATACATTTTAGCTTCTGTTGCCAAGAATTCAGATTGGTGACAAGTTTCGAATTACGTGGGTTAGCGGTGTTATCGTCCGAGGACTAAAAGAACCAGGATTCACGTCCTGGGCGAGGAGGAGGAAGTTCTTTGTCAAGTTTAAGGGGCCATTCAAAAACCATGTGGCCGTTTTTAAAGCCATTTTTAACTCCCCCCCTCCCCACTGTGTGGTCATCTGTGGCCAGATCTTGGACCCCCCCAAAACCACATTGCTCATAGCCACCCCTCCCCCTCCACGACAAATCCGGTACCACTTCATATAACATTTGTGTTACTGTGTTCGACATGAGAAACCCAACAAAGTACCCCATACTCCACTTTCGCTTTTAATAACGCAGCTGTTTGATTCATCACGTGAAATATTTTCACCATTTTTTTTTTACTAACTGCGACAGCCGCTAGACTAAACTTCATCCGAGATTTGTAACTGAGATGGAAAGTAGAAAATTGTAACCTAATACGTTCATTATTACATAGTGAAGCACTCGACATTTTAGCCGCACACTATTTAAATGATTTACTATGAGTGAGGGAAACGCAGTCTCTCTATTGTTGAAGATTTCTAAGACAAGCCGCGGTATCTTTCACCGCTCTGTAAGAAATTTAGTTCGGTTGAATGGGGCTGAGACGTTACGGTCGATATAGGAGCAATATAAGGCTGAATGAGATGCTATGCGTAGACACTCTTGTACGGTAAATCATCAGTTCATTGGAGATAAGTGCTTTCCCTTCCAATACAATAGCCACGCGGTTTACTTGGAACCCCCCCCCCTCCCCCCATTGTGGTCACTTGTGGCCAAAGCCGACCTCCCCCCCACCCATTGGCCGGCCACATGGTTTTTGAATGGCCCCTAAGGGGTTCGCCTTTGCCTAAAAGAGATCCATCGGTTCAGAGTAAGGTGGTGAGAAGAGTAGTGGATTGGCCTATGCGTGCACATTGTTTGTTGTTCCTTGCTTTTTATCCAAAGCTGAAACCAGTTGTTAGCCCTCTGTTATTCATAGAACGGGGTGCAGGGTCGGGTTTGTGGAGAAATACATCGGGAACGATGGCTCAGAAGGTCCACGGCTTTGAGAAGGTCCAAGATTGGAATGGCCGAGGAATCGGTGTCAAGTTTCCTCTTGCGAGAGTCGTCGTTTAAAGATGCAACCCAATCAGAACACAAGATGTGTTGTGTGTGTGGAGAGAGGCGGAGCCGAGTTGATTGGTTTGAACTTGCAAGAAAATTCCTTTTGTGCGGTCCATTAAATGGTGAATTTCAGCAGATGCGAGTTTACCTCAGCAGTGTAGGAGATGGTAAAGCAATGATGCTGGGGTCCACAGGAATGGGGCTGGCCGGAGGCATCAATTCATGTTGAACAGAAGAATCCATTACGAGTTTGTGAAGCGGGGCTGTTGGCGAAGGCTTCGGTGGGGGTTTTCCTTTCGGTGAAAGTTTTCTTTTCGATGAAGGGTTTGCTTTCGGTGAAGGGTTTGCTGACTTCGGTGAAGGCACGAATATCGGTGAGGGCTTGACAGAGGCTTTCTTTCCTTGGTTGAGGGCTTGTGGCAAAGGCTTCGGGTGTTACCAATAGGCCGATGCAGCTGGAGAGGTGAACCGTCTACGACGAGAGCTTGACAAGTGATTTGAATTCATTGAGGGCACGGAGGTGAACGGGTCCGTTGAGCCATAGTGTGTATGGCTGCTTTCGGTGAAAGGAAGTGAGAACGTTTTCGGTGAAAGGAATTTGGAGAGCATTCGAGTGAATGGGTTTTCACGTTGAGTCTTCATGAAGGTTTCTTCACTTAAACCGACGAACAAGTTGACGTTAACGTGGTCCGTTGGTTCCCCCTTAAGGCGGAAAACGGTGAGCTGACGAGTTCATTTTAAGGTCGTGAGGCTTTCGACGAAAGCTTTGCTTTCGGTGAAGGCTTGTTTTCGGTGAAAGGTTTGCTTTACTTTCGGTGAAGGTTCAGCTTTTAATAAAAGGCTTGCAATGGTGAAGGACAGTCAAGCAACCCTTCCGAATGTCAGGGTAGTAGCAGTCGCCACTTGGCCAGTACCCCTTACAAGGCACTCGCCATTTCACAATATCTACTCGCCACATACCACCATACGTTTTGTATGATGCAAGGTTTCTCTAATGCATTAACAAAATTGTGCAATTTTGCAATGTATTAATGCAAAGAATCCAGTTATATAGCCCTTATAAATCTGAGCAGACCGCCGCAAACCGTTCGTCTCAATCTTGTATGGTTCCAGAGATACCCTTTTTTTAGTGGCATGCTCTGTATCTAGTCGCCGATTTGGCGAGTAAGGCTAAATTCCAAGTCGCCAACTGTTGATTTCCAGTCGCCGAATGGCGAGTGGCGACCGACATTGGGAAGGGTTGCAGTCAAGTGGCATAGGTGGACTTGAGAGCTTTCGGTGAAAGGTGTGCCACTTAGGGTCAGGAGGTATCGGTAGGGACGTCAGGGAAAAACCATCGATGCCAAAGCCTTCGGTAAAAAAACAGATGTTGTAGTTCAGGTGGGCGATGCGAGACTTGAAGCGAGGGTAACAATGACTTCACGACGGCCGGAAGACTGGACGAAAAGAGATGGCTGGCTAACGCCGTAACACCATTTATGGAGGGCCTGTGCATGCCTAGCCACGCATGCGCAGGTGGTTGACCGAGCTGAGCATATCTAGAGAGTTAGGAACTGAATGCAATTAAAATTACAGGTTGCGTACATTTTCGGAACGGCAAGTAGAAAGCCTTAGCTAATATTTCACATAGAGCAGCAATTTTCAGTTAGTAATAGCAAGAATTTATGCACCATTCTATGGATTAGACTTGGGCAGTTTGTCTCACGGAAAAAGCAAAGATACGAATTTAATATAACATTTTATCTAACCTGCGAAGTGTTTGATGTATCAGTACGGAACTCAAGTTAGACCTATCACCAAAACCTTGTGGGACAGTTTACTATAAGGATGGCAATATCCAAAATTTTGATTAGGCTACGGTGCATCGATAAGAAATATACCGCAACTTCAGCCCCCCCCCCCCCCCCAAAAAAAAAAATTTTGGAAAAATCTTTAGCTTACCACTCACTATTGGATCGGTCGAATGAGTTTAGGGGTAGTGGAGCAGCAAAAAGGCCAGTAAAGAATTCCTGAAGCACTACAGCTGCTGGCTGTAGCAGGCTAGTACAGAGCAGTATCAACTAGCGAAATGCTATCCGTTGCGTTGTGAATCAGCCACGAATGGACATCTTGTTTTTTCCAGTGGAGGTAGCTGCCGCACTGTTAAGGCGGTGACATTGACGCCTTACGTTGGTCATGGAACACCAACCTCAACACTAACATTGGTCAAATCTATGGTAAATAATTGTAAAGTAGGTAACGGTATGTTAACAATTCCCTCCTTACTAACAAAACAATGTTACCCTTATTATTCAGCTAGTCATTTGACGTTCCCTGTGGTATGCAGTAATGCTATCTAGACACTGGCTGGGCAGCACGTGCTGATGAGTAAAACACACTGTATTAAGGTGTTTACACTCTCTATATACTGAAAATTCCGTTAACGGTAATTACTCTGAAAGTATAAATTTTCGTTCAAGTTCAGGAAGAAATACGCACAATTTCAGAATTGAAAGAATATAATCACCAATATTCTTGCTAATTTTCGACATACACCTCGTGTCTTCACCAGGCACCATAACTGGTGGAAAAGCTACTTTCTACATCTGCACCGTGTGTATATCATTTGAATGCAGTGTTCCAAGCTGGCGAAGCCTACCGTATATATTAGACCCACGATTCCACTCTATTGGTGATTGTATTCTTTTCGATTCTGAAATTGTGCATGTTTCTTCCCGAACTTTAACGAAAATTCTCAATATAACGTCCTCCGCATAAGGAACTTTTCCTTATAAAGAACGCTTTTTTAAAAATTTGGTTGGCAACCTTCTGTTCATACGGTAAAAAACACAGAAGTAGTGTTGGGCAACTTCTCACCAAATACCATGCATTGTTAAAATACTGGTATTATGTGCTACGGTTTTAGGTTTAAGGTATAGGATTGCGTGCATGACTTCCAGTCTGTATAACTCGAAATAAATTCATTATGTGCTAAAATTATAACAATAGTTCATTTAGACCTTGTGTGTAGGGTTCAAAGCAGTGAAAAATAAGGCCAAACAAAAAAAATTGTTTGATTTGCATTACGCAGGTAAAAAAAAATAGGGTCGTCGGAAATTTATTTTTTTTTGCATTTTTTTGTTTGTTACTAAATCAGAAAGTCTTTCTTCAAAAATTGTACTTTTAATATTTTTTATTCAATGATGATACATTCATGTTCACGGAGCAATATTTTTCCTTTTTCCTGTAAGCAAATGAACCATTTTTGTATCGTAGGATGGAGCGTCAAAATAGGGATGGGGATTTTTTTTTTCCTTGGACGGAAAAAAAGTTTAGGGTCAGCTCACAAAAATAGGGTCGGTCGGGTAACGCAAACCAAACCATGTTTTTTGTTTGGCCTAAGTTAAAGATCACAACGGTAAAATTGGAATTCAGAACAATGCACAAAAGTGGAGCCAAATTTGCATAACTTTGGTGCTACAACCAGCCTTTGTTTATCGTCGCATTTCTACTTGGATAGCATGTTAACAATAAATTTTATAATTTTTTTTTTTTTTTATCAAATACGTCGTGAAACGTGCATTAAGTTTAAATCGAGGAGGGGAGGGAAATCAATAATTTTTTTCCATTATCAACAAAACACATTTTTCTATAAAATGTTTTATTATTTAAAAATCGGGTGTTGGCACCACAGCACTATAATACCAGATATCGCCTCATTCTTAAGTACCGGAGAAAACCGAGTACCGGGGTACTAAGCTTGGTACCAGCACCGGATGAAAAATTTCTGATGCTGCCCAACACTACACAGAAGCTCTGTAGGCCTATAAGGAACAGCTCCACGTAAAGAACCCTTTTTCAGTGCAGTAAAGGTCTTTTCACGTAGCCTACTACAAACCATCATTATAAGGAACTAATTTAAAAAACATTGTGTCGACCAAGAAATCAAAAAAATAATCAGACGACGAAAAAGGCAAACCTGACCCACAACCCAGAATTGAAACTTTTTTCACATAACAAAGTGAAGCTAGTACAGGGGTCGTAGCGGGTTTTAGGGGGAAAAAAGTAGGAAATAAGGAATTTTGTAAGTCATAAATAAGGAAAAATAAGGAATTTTTCACTAAAAAGTAGGTAAAAATAAGTGACTCACCAATAAATACGCACCACCAAAAGAGTTCCAGGTCTTTCAAATTTGCAAATTTTCGATAGTTTTTACAACTATCTTCATCAGGCATGAACTGTCTTCCTATCCACCAACGATCACAATTTGAATTTCGTCTTTTGGTGGTGCGTATTTATTGATGAGTCACTAAGATGAGCAGCCAAAGTAAACAAACCGTAGCGTCAGTTCTAGTTTTTTATTTTTTTTGGGAGGGGGGGCGGGCGTGGGAATCACCGCCAGACAAGTCTGACATGGTTGTATTTGGCACAAGAATATTTTTTAGTAGGCCTACTTTTTTTTCTGAACATTTAAAAAGATTTGTAACTTGTTCTAAAAAAAAAAGAAGCATTCGCAACCTGCCAGCAATATCGTAATAATCTCCACCGAGTCGTGACATATAAGCATTCTCTTCAGCAAGACTGCACCTCTACTATTTTAACAGTATAGCCGTTGGGAAGGGGGGGGGGGGGATGTAAAAAGGAGTAAAAAACAAAATGTATCGTTACTACGCTATTTTTTCATCCTCATCTCACATTTGATGTTTAGTTTTTGCTAATTAGCCTAACTACAAAGTCGTTTGAGATAGTCTTGAAATGTTGGGCCTAAGCCATAGAAAAGCTAGTTTCGAGCTGGTTAAAATCAGTGGCGTGCAAACTGGAAATAACAAAATGTGCGACGAAACTATTCCATCGGGTCTGGCTCAGCAAGCCTAACGCACATGGTGACATACTACAGAACACTTAAAGGTTTTTAATACTCATTCATTGTATCGAGAAACGAAATTACAAACACCTAGTAGTACTAAATTTAAAAAGTGGAAACATAATAGTAGGCTAAGCACTTATCCATGATTTATGCTTGGACGTTGACAGTAGAATTGTGAAAACGAAACCAAAGCGCAAGATACGAAACCGGAAGTCATGCTTCTCAAGGCGCACGCACGCGTCTCGTTACGTTACGCCAGGGACCGAGTACGGCTAATGAAGTTCGTGCCTTACGTATTGAACTCAAATATTATACATTATTTTATTAATTTACACTTAAATTTACAAACAAAATAAGCATGGCTGAAAAAAAGTAGGGAACTGTACATCTGAAAACAAGAAAATATGACTTGTACTCACAGTTCGTTCACGCAAAACCAAAAGTCAAAGATCTTCAAAGGTTTTCCCCTCGAAACTTGCGAATTTTCGACAACCTTTACTGGTTGTCTTCGTCAGGCAGTTACGCCACCGGCACCCACACTCAACTGCCGGTGCCGGAACTGCCTGACGAATGCCGGAACTGCCTGACGAAGACAACCAGTAAAGGTTGTCGAAAATTTGCAAGTTTCGAGGGGAAAACCTTTGAAGATCTTTGACTTTTGGTTTTGCGTGAACGAACTGTGAGTATAAGCCATGAACTTGAACGAAAGTAGAAATGCTGAGTCGACCGATTTTTCGGTTTTCAAAACAAGAAAAAAGTAGGAAAATAAGGAATTAGGAAAAAGAAGTAGGAAATAAGGAAAAAGTAGGAACTCTACGACCCCTGCTAGTATATGCACATTGTCCTTGCAGTAAAATCAGAAAGCAGACATGGTTGATTTTATTCGTCAGGTTTTTACCCTCTGTATTAAGGAACTTGGTAATCTTATCATTCACAGTTCGCTGCAAAGGAACCTTCCGTATAAAGAACTACTTTTTAGCGTACTAGGTTGTTTCATCACAAAGAGAGCTCACTGTAAATCACATAAAAATTCAGAATTCCTGAAAATTAATGAATTCATGCTTACGCTTTTCCAAAAGCGACTTGCCACTGTCGTGCGCTAATTTTCAACTGACAATCGGCTAACAATCAACTAACACCACCGTGGAAGCCGATTGTTAGTTGAAAATTAACGCATAACAGTCAGAATCAAGTGACTTTTGAAAAAGCGTAAGCATAATAAATTCATTATATCCAAAGTAAATCGGATCCGTCTATTTTTCATATTCCGGAAAATTACAGCAGCTACCAACAAACCCCAAAAAATGTGCACATTTTTAGGTCTAATAAATCCTCTCCCACGTCATGAGCTGGACTAAAGTCTAAAGACATTTAATGCTCAAGCAAGATATGCACTCGCTGATTTAGACTTTGCTAGGCTGCTTCAGTTAACGCAAAAGCGTTCATTTTGCGCTGTTAAATAAGTGAACATTTACTTCGAACTAGTTTTTTTCTCTTCAACATTATGCCTAAAAAAATCTTGAGTAGGCCTACATTTTAAAATCTTTTATTCTGAGACAAGTATCACTTCCGCACTTTCACGGAAATGATACTCGCAAGATTATCGTTTCAACGGTAAAAAGTTTTGTCACATAAATCTGAGAATAGAAATATCAGTAGAAATAAATACCGCGCCATACCAAAATATTGTAAAATCACTCAACCTTCAAGTACTGACACGTCCAGCCCTATTTATGTGGAGTACGTATCACAGTAATGTGATAAACAACTGAGCTTTAGAAATCAATGCACATTTATTTTAATCGCAATATACAGGTAGGTCTACGGTACATTAACCCTGTGTAGTCGACGGCTGTTTATGTTTCGGTCTATGTAAAAATTACATTTCCAAAAGTGACTTAAGTTAATTTCAAAACAAATCATACATGAAGACTATGTTCAAGGGCAAATTCCAGCAACGTTTAATTCTGCGTGTAAAAAAATTTACTTAAAAGTCTCTTCCGTGATTTATTTCGAATCCTCAATGGTTCCTCGCGCCAGATCTGTCATTTTCGAGTACTTCATCTTTTTCTTGTCCAGTTCGTCTTGCGCCCACAACAGTAACTTGAGGAGGTTGGCAAGTTTCGGTGTGGTAGAATCTTGGTTTTCCATTTTCAGTATTGCCGCGTTCAACTCGCTAGCAACTTTCTGGCGGTGGGACGGATGCAGCAGATCTCCAAAGGGCGACTTCTCGGGCTCGTCAAACGCCAACAGTGCGAGGGTGCGCTCCAACTCCCCGAGAACCTCCTGGTTCTCCTCGCCGCGCTCCGCCAGCTGTTCCTGTGCAAACTTGAGCGCCTCTTCCGTGTTTCGGTCTCGGATCAACTCGATCAAGTGCTGCTGCTGAAGATGGAAAAAGAGGTAACGGTCGTTGTCCAGCAACTCTGGATGGAGTTTGTTCACCATTGCAATGGCGTCCTGTATGCGGCCATTTTGAATGGCATCTCGGATCTTGATGCGGTCGTCCAAAGTGTCCAAATCAACCGAAGGCTTAATCCCAGACTCCATCTGGAACTTTTCGGCGGCTTCCTTAAACCCTTCGGTCACCAAGTAATTCATAATGAGGCGATTCATATCTGCTCTGTGTATGTGAAGCCCCTCCAATTTTTCCATCCACTCTTCGTTATTGTATAGTTCGTCGATCTGTTTATCGGTGAAACTCATGCTTTGGAGAATTTACGTGGACAGTCATTCTCAAACTCGGGGGGAAATAAAATCAAAAACTTGATTCTTTTTAGGCCATCCGACTTCGGTTTTACGTCGTAGGCCTAAGTAGTTTTTTTTGGTTCCCACTACAGTCCCTGCACACGGGTACCACTCACCAACAATTAAATAGGTCAAACTGACTTAGTTGTTAGATGAAGTAATACCTTTCAGAATTAAATGTCTTTCAATATCGTCTGTGCTGCTGATTTCGGAGAGATTCGATCCTTTTATAACACAAATGTCATGATTCTTCCAACAACGGCTTACATTTCCCTCTATCACGACGCCATATGTGATTACAATTCTCTTTCTTGCCGAAAGAGGGCATCGCCATCGCCCATCGACGACGTAAGCGAAGAAAGTGTTGATCGCCGCGCCACCTTCTTATCTACTATTTTTTAAGAAATTAAAAATAATAATTCTAATGATAACTGTATCGGTTACAAAAATCGTAACAAAAGCGTAAAAACGTAAACTCTTTATCAATGTCAAGGAATAATTCAAAATAACTTAATATATAACCTTGTGTCATACTTTAACTTCACAGATCTCGATTGACCTTTCAAAGAGCACAATTTTACCATTTGAGTATTAGGGATAAACCTAAAACACTTGCTACGCTCAGCGATCAGGCCATCTGTATTATAATTACGAACATTACCATAACACTACATCTTTATATATAGCTAACGTTTTTATAGAAAAAAAAAAACAATCAGCTATTAGTTTTCCTGCGAACGAGACAAAGAGAACTTCGGAACTTTCGTCTTAGATGGCCTTGTCGTGCGTTTTTCGATCGCGGCATTTCCGCATCCGGGTAAACAAATTTCAAAATACGTCTGCTCTTTTAGTTGCGGCTTTTGGCGATATAAGCCATATTATAAACATTAATATACAACGGTACGGATAACATTTTTTCTTGATTTGTTTTTAATTTTTTTGTCTATCTTTTGTTGTGTGCTAGCATGTTATGCAGATTCTTTTTGACTGAGAATGAAAACGTGATGGAAACTTATATTCCAGGAACTGCTGCTTGTTTACGATGAATCGGTTGACTTGAAATAGATCTGTCCAGTTATTCGTTTGAAATGGACGGAACCGGAGATAAGATGGTACGTAAATCAGCTTAAATAACAATATTTAGTGTAGATTCTGGAGTCGGATAATACACCAAGGAGCCAGAACAGAGAACAAACATACCAACAATAGTAAAAAAACTAGTAGCTCTAACAAATCTCGGTAATTATATAGAAGTTAGAACGCCTTTTCAAGCTATCGACATAATTCAACTACCTGTCGATTCCTTCCCAAATCTCGAATCCTGTTACGTTGAGAGTAATGCAAAGAAATAAGCGAATAGAAATAGGCTAGTAGCCCAACAAATTCGAATCCCCGTGTGATCCAGAATTACTTAATGTGCACGTCTTCACACAGTGGCGTAATGAAGTTAGGCTGGGCCCCTATATGCACAACCTCTTGTTGTACCCTCTCCCCACCCAAGAAAATTAATTTGTCAACAATCATGCAATGCCTAAGATTCGTAGGAGCCATTTTTTAGGTTCCATCATAAGGATATATTCCGTTCCGATGGGCAACAAGCCTAGAGGGAACTCCCTCAAGCTACACAATCCACACAGTAGGCTAAATGCACGGAATTACTTTTTCTCTGCTGTTTCCGTTATCGATGAGTGGAACAATCTTCCAGACGATCTGTGTAGGGCCAGCTCAACTAACTGCTTCAAAGCAATGTTGGACAGGCACATGGCGCAGCATGAACTCCTGTATTATCAGGAGCCTATAGTATGGTATTATGAACTAAACTAGAGAGCCTACATGCCTATACCATGCACATCACATGACTGGGCTAGTCCACTCAGACGGCCAAAAATCCGCTGTTCTCGTTCGTCAGTGGCTAGCTCATGATGACATCACGGCAAAGAGCTGTGACTCGTGGTATAGTCTTCACTAAATCTATAATTGGTTGTTTTACGCATCCCTACGTAGCCAGTGCTGCAATCAAGGCGGGTGCAAAGGGTGCATGGCACCCAGGCTCAGGAGTCAAGGAGCCCCAAAATTAAAGCTGGGGGGAGGGCAATTTTTTGTATAAAACTACTGTAATTAGAGGCCACATCCAGAACCCAAAATTGTTTAGTTTTGGGAGGCCCTAGCTTTTATCCTTGCACCCCCCTTTGAAAATGGCTAGGTGCTGCACTGTATGTTGCCTGGAACTCCTCACCCAATATGCTATTGTCAGCTCCATGTATCAAGCTTGCTTGCCGTTAACCTAAGTTGTGAGGTAGTTGTTAAGGATAATTATTTATATTGATTCTGTATCAATTCTGTGTCTTAGTTCTTGAACTATTGTAACAAGAGTTCGATCATCTCTGCTGCAGTGGTGTAGTGGTAAACAAAAAGTGGAGGAGCTGTATTGGCAAACATGGCCCAGAGGAATATGGGGGGGGGGGGGGGGGAGGGGGACTCCCAAATAGCAGTGCTTACGATAACTCTCTTTTTTTCTAGGAAGTTAGACCTCCTCGTCCTCATCAGTAACGCCGGTGTAATATGTGGCATAGCCCCCACCTGAAAATATGTAACATTTTCTTACCTCTTACCCCCACCTCCCACCAATTGTATCCGCTTTTTTTTT